>JAZGUH010000809.1:0-207116 GCA_037893225.1 Hippasteria phrygiana | reverse complement strand
GGCTCCATGGCCTCTCCTTTTAAATTTCCTCTTTCCGTCCTTTTTGTAACAAAAATCTGGGGGATCATCCTATAAGGGGTGATGTTTCTCCGGTATTTTCCTGATTTCAGGATTTTGGATGAGACGTCTTCTAGATTTCCGGAAGATTTGTTTTTAATCATTCCAAAATGACCTCTGCAACCTGAAACAGTCTCTAATTCTATTATAACCCTATTTTTTTTCTCCAATTGTGAAGTTTTGTGAACCGTATCTTTCGGTAGAAAATGCAGTTTTCTTTAAGCATTTTTCAGCAATGCCCTACAAATCAAATGCCTCCGAATGTTTTGTAGATTTGTCATTTTCCTCAAATCTTACCCCTGTCCTACGGCCCACCCCCACCCCCCCCCCCCCCTTGTCAAAAAGTGGGGGACATATGCCCCACCCCCGGAATATACGCCTTTGGTTTAATTATTAATGAGGTTGGCTTTCACCACAAATCCCATTACAATACACGGAATAGCAATTATAACTGTTAATGGTCCCTTAAGGAGACATTTTGTCATAATTTTGTCATTATACCTTATGGAGACTAGTGACATTAGGGAGATATTTCAATGTCTCCCTAATGTCAAAGCCCCTTAAATATTGAGAATTTTACTATCGGAACTGGGTTATATCGATAGAGGATGGTCCAAAATATAAATATACCGAAATTCGTGGGGGTAGGATAAGGGATATTTGGGTTAGGTTACATTAAAGTTGAAAAGAATTTTGTGCACAGGTCTATAGGAATGTCTCCCAAATGACCCATCGCCGGTAATTATTATACTAATTGCATTAGGTTTAATTATTTATTTCACCGAACACATTACCATAAGGCCAAAAAAAGAAAATATCAGTTGATCATCCGGGCTTTTTTTTCAAAAAGAAGAGGATGGGGCCTTTTTATTTGTTATTTGTTATTTTTTTCAAGATGGCCGCTAAGAATTTAAATGAAATCAGGTTGGCGCAGTGGTTACTGTCCCCGCCTTTCACCGCTGTGGCCTGGGTTCGATTCCTGCCCTGGTCCACATGTGGATTGGGTTTTCAGTCCCTACCTGATTCCGTGGGTTTTCCCGCAGAATATTCTTCTGGGGTTTTCCTCCCACCTCTAAAACTGTAACTTCTTCTCATTGTCTTCTCTCTACAGGTTTCTTCAGGCTTCCGAGCTACAGTGCCAAGGGCGCTTTTGAGGAATCCTTGGTTTTATTACCAGAAAGAATTAATAATAAAATAAAAAATATAAAATTGGTCGCCAAATGTTCAGTTCAAAATTACCGCCAGCTTTTTAGTTTGTTAAACAGTGTTCTATGTAAAGTACCGGCACCCAATTGTTTGTACATGGAATTCTTTTCAATTGCATTTTCACTTCAACAAACTATTCAGCTCGCATATCGCGAATGCCAGTGAACTACCACCCTCGCTGGCTTTGCAGAAGTCTAAAATATTGGAAAAAGAAATCGATCATCGAAAGAATGGTCAAAAACAAAAGCGAAATACATGAAAAATCTAGCTTTTTTGGAGGGAAAAAAATAACAACAAAAAAGGATGCGGCTTCAAAAAAAGGATGCGGGCGGGGACGATCAACTGGTTCCTTTTTTTAACATGGCCTAACAGCAGATCCTTCTGGATTTGTGTTCGTCTTATTGTTACCTTGTTTGCATAATATTTCAAGGGCATGTTTGGAAAAAAACATTGAAGTGATCATCAATGGTATGCAGGTTAAACCAAGCGAAATGCATGCTTGGCCATGGTTTACTGCAGAAGGCACTTCATTATCATTACCTACGCCATAGCAGGTCCAACACGGTCTCGTTTAACGTCACATGTATGAAAAATGTCTATACATGTATGGAGCATGCGTGGACCGTTTCTTGAACTGCCTTTAAATGTTCAACTTCCTTATTATTTAAAGCTCGTTTATTACGGCATGTAACATAGGTCTAGGGACAATATGGAGATGTGTAATACAAAACTATATAAAATGGCTTTGATTTCCGTCATTTCAACATATACCCCAAAAAGGGATTCTAGTAAATTTTGGTCCGTGAACTAGTCAGGGTCTATATATTGTTACGGTCTGAAAATCTCCAGACTATCCGTAAATATAAATAACTAGAAAAAGCATGAATTTTCTCAGATGCAACAAAGAAATCAAACAAGATCACACTGATATAAAGAACAAAGAAACAATGTGATTTAATAATGAGAATATTCGAGAATCAACAGGGTTTAACAAGTGTAGAATTAAGAAAAGATATAATACAATATATAACTTAACAGATCTTACGGGCAGGACTTATATAGGCGATGGCTCAGACGACTTGGGCAGCTCTGTAATGGGCGAGGACTTGGGCTAGGGCTTGGTCGAGGACTTGAACAGCTTGGGCACTCAGCAACGGACAAGGACCGACTCCAATAATGCGAGCGAATACAGTTCTTTGACGAGCTGGAACACGGGGCGAATTCACCTCCAAAACAGCCGAAGAGAGACGGAAACAGCGGGGGACGACACCAACTGGCTCCCGTCGCGAAAATATGGGGATATGAGACCCCAAATAATGAACCGACGACAGTTCACAAATAAATGTCTCTTTTCCGGAAATATAACTCAGCTCTAACTGCCTCCAGACGTTCCTACGCAGACTAGTCATATACAGGTCATAGGTCCGGATAAAATGGCTCAATGAACTCAACGAAATTCTCCGTCCGTCGAAATCTCAAGTCCACCGTCGAAAATCAAGTCCTGATTCTATTCCGAATTTAGCCCGTATATAAAGAATTTCATTCATTCCAGAGATTACTAGAAATTCTAGAGAGTCGTACAAATTACGTCACATCCAAAAATAATCTTTTACACAGGTTCTCGAAACGCCTGGCGTACACGAGATTGACCTGGCGTATGCGAGATACACCTATACAGAAACTTCTGGAACATAGCTTTGCGTAAACAACGTTGACCATTCATTCCAGGGTCAGCCGAAGTGGCACGCGTATGCAAATAAGTGCCGCGTGGCCTGTGACAAAACATTTGTTTGTGCCACTTGTACATGCCAGAGGGCGTATATATATACATTCCGTGAGGGGAATTTCCTAACACTGGGTTTACTTGTGTACATAACAATATTGTCAAGGGATACCAAAATCAGCTGGAAGCTTAGTATAGGCCTACACCTAATGCCACATCGATGATTTTAGATCACTTTTAACCATAATACACTCGCGCCTGTAATTTCTAACTGGGAATTCAAAGTGAAGCATGGGCTTTAATCGGTGCCCCTCATCAGCGATCTAATAATTTACATGTACTTCAAGTCCCAACATAAAGTCCCCATTAACTGAAGGATTTTACTTTGATACCAACATGGATCATGAAGTAAAAGACTTCAAAACCCTCTAAAAATGGATAAAATAGAGCCTCCAAAAGGGTTGTCACTGCAGGGAAACCTAGCGGACAACTACAAATGGTTAGTACGATACGACCTGTACATGCTCGCCACCGGAAAGAACTCTAAGCCAGACAATCAGAAAACGGCAATCTTCCTAACCGTAGCTGGAGAAGACGCGCTGCGACACGTTCAAGTGGGAGCAACCGAAAGATAAAGAGATAAAGAAAAGCTTGAGAAAGTAAAAGAAAAGTTTGACGCACACTGCAAATCAAACACATCACAAGCATTCCTGAGACATCAATTCTTCAAACGGAGTCAACATCAGGGTGAGACAGTTGACCACTTCGTAACTGAATTGATAACACTGGCCAAAGATTGCGAATTCGGGGACTTGACAACAGCACTAAATAAGCAACAGCACCGAAAACAATTATGGGACAACAGCAACGGTACACAAAGTTGGGGTGAAGCCCAAACCTAGGCAAAGGGAAATGCAAACTCCAGGCCCAACAGCAGCAAAGAAACGGACATGTGGCAAATGTGGAACAACACATCCTCCACGAAGTTGTCCAGCATATGGACAAGTCTGTCACCGGTGTAAAAACCCAATCACTATGCCAAGTACTGCAGAGCGAAAACCGTACATATGGCTACAGAAGAGATGGAAGAGCTGTTCATTGGCCCAGTTGGAATACAAGAAGAGACAGGAAAACAACAAGACAAGACCAAAGACTGGTTCGTCAACCTAAAGGTAAACCATAAGCGTCTACAACTTAAAATTGACACTGGAGCACAAGCAAACATCATCGCGGAGAACACCCTGAAACAAATCAAAAGACACCCACGTGTGACAAAAACAACAATGAAACTGATCACATACAGTGGTGACAAAATCCCGGTAATCGGCAAGTGTGAAATACAAATTTGCCATCGTGGAATCTCGCACAAGCTTGACTTCATAGTCGTCAAAAGAGGACAGAACCTAATTGGATTGGATGCAGCAGTCAAAATGCAGCTAACCAAGCGCATAGACAAAATGGAAGAAGCAGACATCACCAAAGAATATGCAGAGGTATTCGAAGGAACAGGATGCTTAGACAGATGTCATCACATTGAACTTGATGAACACGCTACTCCAACAGTACATCCACCACGACGAGTGCCATTTGCATTACGAGATAAACTCAAAGAAGAACTGGACAGACTAGTTGAACAATGCATTATAGAGAAAGTAGATTATCCTACAGAATGGGTAAATTCATTGGTGATTGTAGAAAAACCAAATGGCAAGCTTAGACTGTGTCTAGATCCCAAAGAGTTGAATCAGGCCATAAAGCGTGAGCACTATCACATACCATGTGATAGAAGAACTAGTCAGCAAACTAGACAAGGCGCAGTATTTTTCGATACTGGATGCCAATAACGGGTTTTGGCAGATCCCGTTAGACAAACAAAGCTCCGATTACTGCACATTCAACACACCTTTTGGAAGATACAAGTTCTTGAGATTGCCATTCGGTATCCATAGTGCATCAGAAGTATTTCACAAAAGAATGTCTGAATTACTAGAAAATGTGGAAGGGTCAGTTTGTTACATAGACGAGATCCTCGTGTATGGAAATAGTAGAGAGGAACATGATGCAAGGTTGAAACAAGTTCTAGAACTGGCAAGAACAAATAACATAAAACTGAACAAAGCCAAGTGCAAAATAGCGCAAACAGAAATCCAGTACTTTGGACATGAGCTGTGTCTCGTGAGAGCATTCAACCAGACAAGAACAAGGTAAAAGCCATTCTGGAAATGCCAACACCCCAGTCCAAAAAGGACTTGGAGAGATTTCTTGGCATGATTCAGTACATTGGGAGATTCATTCCATCTCTATCAGAAACAACAGCTCCTCTCCGAATCTTGTTGAAAAAGGAGACGGAATGGCACTGGGAAAAAGAACAAGAAGAAGCCTATAACAAAATGAAGAACCTTGCAACAAGGGCCCCTACACTAAAGTATTATGATGTAGAAAAACCATTAGAATTGACAGTAGATGCCAGTAAAGACGGGTTGGGAGCCGTGCTGACACAAGAAGGAAATCCTATAGCATATGCTTCCAAAGCGCTAACACAAGCAGAAAAAGGCTATGCGCAAATAGAAAAAGAAACGCTTGCCATCAAATTTGTCCGCCACAAATTCCACCAGTACATATATGGCAGGCATGTGACCGTAATTAGTGATCACAAACCACTGGAAGCAATTGCTAGAATTGTTTTCTTCCTTATATTCTTTTAAGAGTGTTGTTCCTCTTTTCAACGGTGTACGAAAATACGAGACGCGGTTTTTGATGGAAGTTCCCACAGCGGAAAAATCAGTGACTGTGTGAATGCTTGAAAAGGAGGGCTTACAATTTGATATGCTGATCAACTTCTGGCTATATAATTTATATCATTTCCCTCATCATTCTGGTCATCGACTGACTTGTGAGACAACATACGCAATCCAAAAACACTAAAACAATTATGTTAGTCGGCTTTTGGAATTTTTCATTTTTATCCGAACAAAAATATCTAGTGAGAAAAAATCCGTTGTATGTAAAAGATCGCCATGTGAATTTGTATGATCAGTATTGCAAATGCATTGCCTTGTGGAAACATCGATTGTCCAGAAATCTTTAACGAAAAAGTGACACATGGACTATACGGTGTCGAAACTTCCAATTTTCTGATACCTCAGCAACCACTTTACATGGGGAAAATAACCACATAGAATTTTTCCCCGACACGAATTTCTGGCAATAGAATTTTTAGAGCTTGATTTATACAAAATATTGATTTAAAGTAAATATTATATTTTAAATTACGCCCGTAAAAACAGTTTAAAGACCAACTAAAACGCACATTCTTTTTTTTACTTTTTGGACTTATCTGATAGTTTATGCCTCCCCAAAACTAATGTAACAAGTTTCATGATTCTGCAAAATAAAAAAGAATGTTTTTGAGCCTTTTCTTTCTGAGCCACTTTGACTCGATTCAGAAAAGGCCGAGGTCAACTGCGTGCCGTATCGCGCGAGTACTGACGTATACGTGTAGAAACATATGACGTCACTGTATTATACGACAATGTTTTACGTAGAGTCAGTACGTATTTTTTGTCTAAGGCTAGTATTACTTGCTGTGCTTTTTGCTCATGATTCAGGAGTAACACTACGATAAACATATTTTAAAGTGTTGATATCTTTGTGAGACACATTAAGAATTGGGGTTGTAGGCTTGTTCTTGCTAAAAAGCTAGTTATGAGTCATACTTTCCTTTTGTTACAGTCGGCTTTTATTGGGACCTGCGCGGTGAGTTGTGTGTGAGCTGATGCTATACTCTAGTCCTGCGACTTTGCTTATGCAGCCCTCATAAGGACCCGCACCTTCTCAGAACTATACACACAATTTATGTTATAAGGTACCAGACTCAATCGCATGCAGCGCATGCGATACCGTGCGTGTACAATGCATGTTGAGTCAAGCGAGCGTGGACAGGGAGACGGCCGGGGCTCTGGCTGCTCGAGACGGCAACCGCATTGAACGTCGTCGCGGTGGTGCGCGTGAGTCCGGGACACGATTGGAATGCTCGGTGCCTTTAGAGTTGGAATGGCTCCTGCCTTCAAACGGAATTGTGCCTTCAAACCCAGCTGAGTTTTCATACTAACACTATCATCTATACAGTCTTTAGCGAAATGTTCTGCACATATTTTCGACCATTTCGACAGCCCAAAATCAGATATTGTATTGTCTACAAAGTGGACCCACTGTCGCCATTCAGCACTGGGAATCGCAGTAAGGTTAGGTCATGGTTTTTGTCGCTGTTCCTCGTGCAACCCCCAACTACACACGATCGAGGCATAATGATTATCTCAGAACCATGCTCATACTGAAATAATATCAAAATTTGACAAAATAGACGGGAAAACGGAGGAGTTAGGTCGACAAAACCTCTTCAGCAGCATCAACTGACTCTACACGTGTACGTTACGGGGTCACGTACATACATTTAACATACATAATGAGCTTTCGCGAAACAGGATAAATGGTTAAGAATAACAACCCCTTTTTTTAAATAAGAAAATCCCTTTAGTCTGCAAACTAATCTCCATCAGTTAAAATAGTATTTAAACTGTCGGAAAAGTCCAAAAAGTCAACAAAAGGAATTGGCGTTTTAGTTCCTCTTTAACTTGGCATCTAACAAGATCGCAAAAGATCATCACCGATTCGATGATCACATTGTCTCTTTGGCGTTCCATAAAATGTACCAGGTGGACATTTACCGTTGGGCAGGGGGACAGAAAAACCTAGAGGGGGACAGATTTATCTAGATAATTCTATGGTGTACTATTTACGACACACCTCTTTGCCTCTTCCACACGCGACGCGACTATACGACGCGACGGCACGACGGCTCCGTTGCATCGTGCCGTCGCGTCGTGCCGTCGCTTCTTTACTATTACTTTTGTGCACATTCTGGCGTCGCGTCGTACGTCGCGTCGTGCCGTCGTGCCGTTGCGTCGTTTTTTTCCAGCTTGCAGGTTTTCCTTACTCAACGTCGCCCCTTCCGTCGCCCATCGCGTCGCACCGTCGTGCGTCGCGTCGTGTATCGCGTCGTGCGTCGCGTCGTGCTTCGCGTCGTGTTTCGCGTCGTGTTTCGCGTCGTGTTTCGCGTCGTGTTTCGCGTGGAGTAGTCATGCTATTGTGAACATGCGCAGTTGAAATACCGAACTGGCTCGAGGTGGGTTCGCAAGATCCAAGATGGCGACGTGCGAGACGGACAGAGAAAAGTGACGGTATTTTTTCGTAGATTTGAAGCATTTCACGAGCTATTGTGACAGTATTTACTCATAATTCTTTTACAGCGTATTTTTGTTATTAAAGCTATGTACGATTTATTTACTTTTTTGGAAATACTAGATAGTTTATCATAAAAATAGCCCTATAGAATCTGAAGCAGACGACATTGTCGTGTAATACAAATTCTCCCAGCAGGCAACATATAGCGAGAGGGATTCGCGATCCTGTTTGTTTTCGTTCGGCTCTGGATCACCTCCCGATCCGTGTGAAACAAACAGGCCCAGAATAACCCGCTAATAAGTATAAATTTATGCGCGCATGCGCTTAACCGCGCGAAAAGGCCTGAGCTCTGTATTTGAAATGTGTAAAAAGACGATTTTGCGAGAATTCTGTTTGTATTTTCCCCATTTTCGAAGCAAAAAATCTACAGAATCAACAACGGTACCGCGCTAACAGCGGTGTCTGGCGGGACAAAATAAAGAGTGAAAAGAGAGAAAATATTTTGTTCCTGAGTATCATGCAATGGGCACTTTAAACATGCGCTCATAGGTACGGTTCGGATGCTGGCAAGGGTTTTGTGCTATACCAGGCGCGGATCTAGGAGGGGGGGGGGGGGGGGTCGAAACCCCCTCCCCCCCTCCCTGCTGGTGGCCAAATGTTTTTGTTAGGGGCCTATACGCCCTAAGTTGCAAACCAGAAAAGCAGAAACCACATGTCGTATTTTGTCTATGGGTAAGAACAAAACAAAGTGGTTAAATGGCGCCACCAACGGTGAGAAAGTGTGTCATCCCCCCCCCCCCTTGTATTTTTTTTTTTTTTTTAGTCACCTTTCTGGGAAAATTTCAGAACCCCGCCCCCCCCGCAAAAAATCCTGGATCCGCCCCTGTACACGCATGAACCCTTCTTGACTGCGCTCTTGGCAATAAAAAATATTCAGTAATCAGTTCAACACACATAACAAAAGAAAGGTACTTTAATATTATGAGAAAGTTGTATTCTCCCAAAACTTTCTCAACTACATTCTTAACAGTAATTGTACATTGGATTCAAGCAAGCAAGTTCAGCTAAATGCCGGCTCATTTTGATCTTGATGACCATTGTACCATTCGTGTTTTAAGCTGAATCCAATGTACAATTACTGTTAAGAATGTAGTTGAGAAAGTTTCAATTTTAAAACATTGACAATTTTGAATGGCTCCTTAGCCTAAGTTCATGACTTTTTCGAGCAAAAAAGTAGTATATTTGCACCACCGCTTTGTTCGGGCTCCAGAGTCTACTAGGTTTAGATATGGGCGAGAGATTAGAGCGTAGAAACCGGAGCCCGAACAACAAACCGTTGGGGTGTGTGGGTGGGAAAACGAAACGAAATCTAAAACTCAAATCAATACATACACACTTATACATGTGCGTTTGTATAGCTATTCAGACCGCGGACCGGAAACAAAGAGGACAATAGGCCGTGATTGTGTCAAGGCCCACTTATGAAAACCGCGCACAAAACCAACGGGAGGCCCCCCGAAAAAGTTAAGAGTACAAATAAAAGAGGGACAATAGGAGCCCCGCGATTGCCGGCGCCCACACACCTATTTGCACCACCGCTTTGTTCGGGCTCCAGAGTCTACTAGGTTTAGATATGGGCGAGAGATTCTTCGCTCCGAACCAAGATAGCGAAGCCACTCCCTTTCCCTGGCTGTTAGACCCCCTAAATACCACCCATACCTCAACCGTACCTCAACCGTACCTCACCCGTACCTCACCCGAACCTCACCCGTACCTCATCCGGTGATGCGGGATATTTACTTGAAGCATGCGCAAAAAGGGCCATCAGCTCACTGCGAACGCGCCCTGCTAACAAATCGCACCACCTTGTAACCAAGATGCAGCATGTGCGCGGAAAGATTCGACCTATCCCGGTCGAATCGCACCTGAATCGTGTGAACGCAGCCTGCGAACCACCGTCCAACCACGCGCAACCACCGCTCCACGTGGAACGCGCAAAATCCGAGACAAACAAACATTACCACACAAACCCCACATGCACCCTGTGGATACATGTACGTCAGCATGATACATGGCTATACAAAATAACGGCTTGGAGCTCCTAAAGGTTGAATAACTTGGAGTTTCTCAGGTTTCTCCTTGATACGGACGCTCCCGACAATGACAACTCACCTGCAGGCGCACCCTTCAATCCAGGATTCCAACCAGCCAATGCGAATGAAATGAATGAATGAATAAAAAATGTCTCAATTTTTCTAATTACCTTTTCATAAAAGATGAGTTTTTGCCAGTCTTGTTAAATCACCTGTACCAACATGTATGCCGGCTTAGTTTTTTTTTTTTTTTTTTGGCAGCCAGTCATCATGGCCAGGCCCAGTATTGTGAAAATTTCAGACCAGTTCCGTGCACAATAAAGTAGTTGTTGCGGTGTCTTGTCAACTTTTGACTGAAAAACGCTCGTACTTACCTTGCCTGCAAGGCGGAGCTGAAATGCATCATTGTCTTCATCAGTCATATGTCTCCCGAACAAAATGCTTTCACTAAATATATTACATTCCTACATGCGTGGCAATCCGTGCATACTAATATTTGAAAAGGCGAACATGAAGAAGAGAAGTATAGCAAGCCAAGCAAACCACTCAAATGCTGTCGATTTAAAATCAAAGTAGATGGTCCACTCCATTAGCTTCACTCATTTATTTTAATTCTTGAGATAATTTTTTTTTTTTTCGCTGAATACGATTGATTTCTGTCAAGAATGCAAACCATTATTGCAAAATTGCATTTACGTTAAAGGTTAGAACTGCCACCGAGTTCAGTGTGTGGTTATCAGAAATATGAAATACACCATGTGTTACATATCTGTTTTCATGTATTCCGAATTTCATCCAATTAAATTAGCAGATGTACACTAAGTCTTATTTAAATCATTTACAAAGAAACTGGCAGGAGCGGGATTCGAACCTGCGACCTCCAAGCTACCGTACAGGCCGCTCTACCAACTGAGCCATCCCGCCCCATGCCAGCGGTCTCCCAAATTGTCAGTATCCTTGCTCGGGTGAGCGCTAGCCAGAAGTCATAAACCCAGAATGCCGCATGGCCAGGGGCCACACCCATTTTTACGATACAACCTAGGAAGCGACATTGTGGGGATCACTCAATGAGTGATACGACTTCTGAACTTAAAATTCGTCAAACAATCCACAATGGAAACTGACCACAGGCAAACCCGGACACATTTTCAAAGTGAACAAAGAAACTGGAAACAGTATAGGCCTACTCTATTACATGTGGCATTGAAGAAAACCAAAATGTATAATACTTTTACTTAGGCCTATATACAAACTGGCTGATCTCCAGAAATTTACACTCTGACGGTTTTATTTTAATTGAACACCTCAGTTCTTTACACACCAGTGTCCTAACTCATGCAATGTACAATCATGCATGTACATATCGTCGGGTAATCTCATGGCTGCCTTCACTCAAGCGCGCGGATTTGTAAATTCCACCTGAAACATAATACTCCATATTAATTGCCTTCTGGCCTATCTTCATTTTCTCTTTTATCTGGAGTTAATGTCTATCTGTGGGTGATCTTGCTAGAAAGTGTGTGTAAATGGAGATATATTCTGCATCCCCACAACCCCGAAATGATGTGGCTGCTGTCACTAATCAATACTTCTTTATGTAGACAATGTTTCATTGGATTATACTGAACCATACAAAGTTGGGATGTCACGAATACGCGTACCACCATTTGTGAAACTCTTCTGATGTTTTCCTGTGCGTGAATATTATTGCTTTGAAAACATAAATTGAATATAAAATCAATTATGATGCGGAAATTTGGAAAGGCGGAAGAGTAAGTACGTAAAGACACTAGCTGTCAACCAAGGTTATACCTTTCAATTTACATTCGGAAGAATAGAAATATCTCACATGCTCACTCGTCATCCTTCTCGTTATTATTATTATTATTGGCCGTTTCGGAAACTTTTCCAAAACAGCCTTTGTCTTCGCTAATTTTTTTTTTTTTTTTTTTTTCCAGCCAAATGCCTAGGCCCCCTATAGCACTTGTACACGTTTTCTTTCGTACCGGCACTTTGGCTACTTTTATGCTGCCGATTGGCTTTAAATGTGGCAGACACTTAGACTAACTGCTCAGAATGTATGCCGAACATTTACGTCATGATAAACGTCATCACGTGATTTTTTATGAATTTTGAAATCTCAAAATCGTAACATCCTTTTCAATATATCTAGCGAACAAAACAAGATATTTTGAAAATTCTTTGTGTTATAGCTTTGGTATGTCTCAAAGATATGCCCTAAAAGGGAGAAAATGTGTGACGTCATGATGATATCACCAACAATGTTCTTTTTTTTTTTTTTTTTAAACTGCACATATTAGGATAGGTCCAATCGTCATGAAAATTGGTGGGTAGGTAGATACTGCCACCAGCATGCAGAAGCCGAAGTGACGTCATGATGACTTCATCTGCTAATTTTCTATGATTTTTTTTTTATTTTTGAAATTTCATTTCAATCACCAAACTTTACACAAAAACGAAACAGCCCTGTGTTTGTCCACAAACACTGTACCGTTCGTCGAGTTATTTGTCGTTATTCTTTGCCCTGCTGAATGGAGTCTTTAAAATACTTACCCTACTGGTCTCTGGAAAGCGCCACACAAATATTTCGTATCACTTATTTGATGTCTAAATAAGCTTCAGCTGCGAAACGGAAACCAGCTGCACTACAGGAGTTTCTCCGCGGATTTTAACGACACGTCTGCCTGCACGCAAACCCGAAAAATATTTCCCCCAGGCATGACAAACTGGGTCACGCGGATCGCGCAATCCTTCAACGGGCAAAGCGACGCGATGAACTTGAAAATTCCGGAAACACGACCTCAAAAACCGCACCCAGGGTGACCGCGGGTTAGCCAAATTATGCATAATCCATTCATGGTCTCCCACGGAAAGTCGGGGGAAAATGATCGAAAAAGTCAAGAAAAAGCCAAGACCCGCTTGAAGAAATATCCGAGACATTCGTGGAAGTAAAGAACCGAGCAAAGAACGGTAGAATCGATTCTTTCAGAGCGTGTAATACAACAGATTTTAGAATCGAATACATTGTCGAGCCGATCCGCTGAGAAACAGCGACTTCGTTTTAGCGGAAGCAAACAAAAATGGGGACAAAAGGGTCTCGGAACCAAGACTACAAAACGCGGCGATAAAACCGACGAATGCTAGCAATGGACGTTTCCCGGCCGGTCGGTTCCAACTAGTGCGGAGCGCTGTCTTAAACGGAATTGCAGTTTGATCGAGAGGATGTTTTGCAAACAAGCTAAAGGGAAAACACAAGGCGTCTGGAAACTCCTGCGGCATCACGAGAAAGAAATCATTTCTGAGTACACACGATGGCACACATTTCTATAAGCAGAATACGGACGGCGAGAGGAAAGGAACTCGGGATTTAGCTGGGAACAAAGAATATACAACCATACGGTTCGCCAAGCGAATGATACAAAATATTGGGGATGATCTGACCAAATCCTGCAACATCAACCGATTTTTCCCCTTTTATGAACGAGTAAATTGACAGTATATAAAGGTGTAGTCTCCTCGAAGACCGTGACCCAAATGTCCATGGAATTTAGGCAGGCTGCTTGAGACAGCACGCATGTTCCACACTGCAAAACAGGCGAACCATTGGGTGGCCCGCCATCCATCATAAAATACCATTTTCATAGGGCTTTTCTCTGTCTCAAAGGCTCAAAATCACAATGACGTGTTCGAACTGGAGGCCCGTTCTCCACTATCCATGTTACACGTATTTTTGTATTTGTTTTTATTTTTTATTTTTTTATTTTTTTTTTACCAGAAGGCTTTACTCTGCTTCTAAATATCACAATCAGAATGGTGCGCTTAAATATGAAAGCAGGTCACACAGAAAGATACATACAAATTTCATTTCAGAGGGTTTTTCTCTGTCTGAAAATATCAAAATCACGATAGCGTGTCCAAATTGGATGGCCCAGGCCGCCCTCCACCATGGCGCATAAAAACTTAATTTTCAGAGGGCCATGCTCTCTCTGAAAATACCACACTCACAGTAGTGCGGTCCAAATTTGGTGGTCCATCCTCCACCAAGGTACACAAAATGTCGTTTTCAGAAGATTTTTTTTCTGTCTGAAAGTATCGAAATCACAATGGTGTGTGCAAAATAATGGAGAGGCAAGTTCCTCCATCATGGCAAATAAATGATTCATATGCAGAGGTCTTTCTGTCCAAAAGTATCACCCCCGCAATGGTATGCTCGATTTGGGAGGCTCGTCCTCCCCATGGTACACAACGCTCCATTTTTTATTTTATGTATTTACAGAGTCCATTTTTTCTCTGTCGAAAGGCGCCGCATTCATAATCGCATGTTCAAACCACCAGGCCTGTCCTCCACTATGGTACACAATTAATGTTGTATTTACAGAGACAATTCCTTCTCTGTCAAAAAGTGCCACACCCATATTGGCATGTTCAACTCACAAGGCCTGTCCACTATGGCACCCATTTGTTATTTTTAATTGTTGTAATGTTCTATTTACAGAGACAATTTCTTCTCTGTCTGTATGTTCAACTCAAAAGGCCAATACTCCACCGTGGTACACATATATTTTATTTACCGAGGCAATTTCTCCTCTGTATGTTCAACTCAAAAGGCGTGTACTCCACCATGGTACACATATATTTCATTTACAGAGACAATTTCTTCTCTGTCTGTATGTTCAAACTCACAAGGCCTGTACTCCACCGTGGTACACATATTTCATTTACAGAGGCCATTTCTCATCCGTCTGTATGTTCAACTCAGAAGGCCTGCACTCCATCATGGCACACATTTCATTTACAGAGGCAATTTCTCCTCTGTATGTTCAACTCACAAGGCCTGAACTCCAACAGGGCACACATATATTTCATATACAGAGGTAATTTCTTCTCTGTCTGTATGTTCAACTCACAAGGCCTACCCTCCGCCATGGTACGCATATATTCCATTTACAAAGGCAATTTCTTTGTATGTTCAAATGACGAGGCCTGTCCTCCCCCATGGTAAACAAATGTTTCATTTACAGATGGCAACTTCCTCTCTGTCTAAAAGTACCACACTCATGAGAGTATGCTCAACTCACGAGGCCTGTCCTCCACCATGGTACACATATATTTCATTTACAAAGGAAATTCCTTTGTATGTTCGAATGACGAGGCCTGCCCTCCACCATGGTACACAAATGTCTCATTCACAGATGGCAACCTCTTCTCTGCATAAAAGTACCAAACTCATAATGGTATGCCCAACTGGCGAGGCCTGTCCTCCGCCATGGCACACCAATGTTTCATTCATAAAGGCCAATTCTTCCTGTATCATCCTTTTGTTTTTTGTCTCAAAGAATCAACATCGCAAGATTGTACCCAACCAAGGTACAGTAAAGTATGATTTTCAGAGGGTTTTTCTCTGTCCCAAATATCACAATCAGAATGTGGTGTCCGAATATGGAGGTGTTTGACTGTACCGTCCTCCAGCCAGGTACATAAAAAAGTCATTTCCAGAGGATTGGTGTCTGCTGCTAATATCACACTCAGAATGATGTGTTGGAATACAGAGGCATTTGACTGTACCGTCCTCCAGCAAGGTACATAAAAATGTCATTTTCAGATGGTTTTCCCCGTCTGAAATATTACGCTCAGAATGGTGTGCTAGGTGTGTGACTTTACCGTCCTCTAGCAAGGTACATGAAATTGTCATTTTCAGCGGGTTTTTCTCTGCCTCAAATATCACACTCAGAATGGTGTGTTGGAATATAAAGGTGTCTGACTTTACCATCCTCCAACAAGGTACATAAAATTGTCATTTTCAGCGGGTTTTTCTCTGCCTCAAATATCACACTCAGAATGGTGTGTTGGAATATAAAGGTGTCTGACTCTACCATCCTCCAACAAGGTACATAAAATTGTCATTTGCAGCGGATTTTTCTCTGCCTCAAATATCACACTCAGAATGGTGTGTTGGAATATAGGGGTGTCTGACTTTACCATCCTCCAACAAGGTACATCAAAATGTTATTTTCAGAGGGTTTTTCTCTGCCTCTAACATTACACTCAGAATGGTGTGCTGGAATATAAAGGTATCTGACTTTACCACCCTCCAACAAGGCACATAAAAATGTCATTTTCAGAGGGTTTCTCTCTGCCTCTAATATCACACTCAGATTGGTGTGTTGGAATATAGAGGCGTTTGACTTTTACCATCCTCCAGCAAGGCACATCAAAATGTCATTTTCAGAGGGTTTCTCTCTGCCTCTAATATCACACTCAGATTGGTGTGTTGGAATATAGAGGCGCTTGACTTCTACCATCCTCCAGCAAGGCACATCAAAATGTCATTTTCAGAGGGTTTTTCTCTGTCTCTAATATCACACTCAGAATTGTGTGTTGGAATATGGAGGGGTTTGACTTTACAGCCCTCCGGCGAGGCACATAAAAATGTCATTTTGAGAGGGTCTCAAGATATCACACTGAGCATGGTGCGTTCTAATTGAGAGACCCGTCCCTACCACGGTAGATACAATTGTTTTATTTTCAGAGGGCTTTACTTTGTCCTAAAGCATCACGCCTACAAAAGGAAGGGTGTTCAAATTTGGAGGCCCTTCCTCCACCCAGGCACATTTGCAGTAGGAATTTTCTGTTGTTTGCATTTTTTTTTTTTTTTTTTTACATATTTTTTTTTTCTTTCTTTTTGCTCATAGTCCTGGGCCGTAAATTATAGCTACTTTGAAAGAGCAGGGCTCCAGAATTTAGAATCTGCAAAAATATTTAAAATAGCCCAAGGGGTTCTCGAAATACATCGAATCTAAGGACGGACAACTTGTGTCATTTTTTCTTTTACTTTAGAGGTCAAATGCCATTTTATGTATTTCCTTATAGCGGCCACGGCTCCAAGAAAATCACATAATCACAAGATATTTTCTCCCAGTCTCCATAATGGTTTATTTGCTTTCATCCCTTTTTGGCAAGCATGTTATGTATGCATTCTTCCAATAACATCTATGACTTCAGATGTTCATAATTAATTTCAATGTCAATTTACATAATTGAAGGGATGTGAATATCTTTCTTTGACACATAGACCCACTGGCATCATAGAATGGGCAGATGACATTTTAGGCAGTCTCTGAAAATAACTCTTTAAGATCTACATACAAAATTTGCATAATTGATTAGGTTTGGAATAATCAATTATTACCATTTCGAAATAACTGCAGTTTCACCGGAGAAACTGTGTACAAGACATTCAGGGGAAAGTACGTTTGTGCAAAACCCATTTTCAACACCTACGTGAAACCTATCACTAATTGTGTGGTCAATGCTTTGAAAATTATTAAAATGAAATATATATATATAATATATTACAAAATGCACATAGCTTCCGCTGCGGGCGCGAACCCCATTTCGAGAACAAAAGTCATCTGTATTAAACAACGGCTAGGCCTAATCCTTCAGAAGATCCATCTTGCGAGGGGAGATAAGTTTAAATTTCAATAAACAAAACATTACCATGTAGATTTAAGACTACTCCAGATTTTGGGCCATAATCCCTGTAATGATTGAAACGTTCTATTATAAATATCCTCGTTATGCCCAGCAAGAGCGCATGAAAATTTATGAGTGCCATTTTAATAAAAAATAGATTCACAGCAATTAGCAGATGACTCTACGTTGTCATATTCAGAGGTAAACCCTCAACTTTTTATGAACTGTAAATAATTCATGACATCTTTAAGCCATGACGATCAGCCGTGAAAGGCAATTCTGAATTTATTATTATGATGTATGCGGCAGTATTGCGTATATAAAAAATACAGCAGGTTCCAGTTTGTGTGAGAATATGGATATTAGACTGGTACCCAAGCGCACCCAACAGTACCAGCGCGCAGCAAGTTACACAGCACCTGTCTGAACCATGCATTCTATCAGATTATCGGCCAAAAAGCTGCCTAACAAAAGCATATTTCCTGAAGCCACTTCATAACCGATATCATCCGAATTTAGCTATTTGCGATAACAATATATATATATATATGTTATATATCTATCTATAGTGCTTATCAAGATGGATCTCAAACGATACCCATTTTCAAAGTGAAATTTGAGCGCGAAATTTCTTTTGGAGCGTCACTTCTTTAAACCGCTCGGCCGATTTTGAGCAGGACGCATCAGACAAAGAATGAATCTGGGCCATCCGGGAAAAAACCCGAACAGGGGCCGATATGCTATTCCACAGCGCCAGGATTGGACACGAAAAACCGAAGCGCCTTCCGACTGTTACCGAGGGAAGTGCGACAAAGGGCGTCCACGGCCGATCGGGGAGATTTTGGCTACACAGTACGGCGACGGGAGAACATTTTTAAGTCGCAACTCAAAACTAATCATCTGTTTGGATGCATTTTCCGTTGATAATGACATGAGAAATTCATCAGATCTGTCGAGAGATTTCAGTTTTTATTAGCATATTTTGTTTCAGAGTGAAGATATAGTAACATTCCTCACCACATGCGAGTGTGCGGGGCCGTTGGACGATTTTCGTGACGTCATTTTTTAAATATTTATTTATATCGAACTCGCAAGGATGCGTAGTACTTGGGACCGTCCTCCAGCAAGGTACACAAATGCATTCGTAATTCATTTGCAAGGGTCTTTTCCTGTCCAAAAGTGTGATACCCACAATAGCACGTTCAACTCATGGGGATTAACCTCCACCATGGAGCGCAAAGTAATGTTTCGTTTCCAGAGGCCATTCCTCTGTCTAAAAATACCACACTCAGAATAATGTCAACTTGGGAGGCCTGGTCTGCGACTCGTAATTGTCGGTTATGCAAATGCATGTTACGCCGATGCAACTCCAACTATTCCCAACTTTTCTTAGGGTTACATTTAAATGCAAGAGCCATGTCAAATAAAACAGATACTGTCAAGATTCTATCTTTGACACCGGTAACGATCTTACGCATAACAAAAGCCACATTTTTCGCAAATAACTTCCGATAAAGGAAAGCCGGACTACATTCCATCGTCATGCATCGGCGAGGGACGCCGATGCGCCCATTGTATTCAACACAATAGCATGAGGCGCGGCACTTAATACGAAACCCCGCAACGACAAGGGACCGAAATGGACGAAGTGACCCGGAAAGGATTTCCCAAATTGTCAGAAAACCATTCAATCTTAGGCAATAGGAATAAACTCCATAATATCAATGAATGCGGGTGCAAATTGCTCCGTAAATTTCTCCACGGCATCTCCGTCTTACGTGAAACCCTCACAAACAGCTCGGGAACAAAACTGTTTTTTTCCTACCTCATTTCTCCATGGGAATGAAAAGGGGGGCAAACGTCAAAACCGACTGCATGTCAATAATTAACACCACCGTGGTTGATGTCAATCAAAGACTGAGCCTCCCCAAAATACAATTATTGAATCCTGAAACGGCCCTCGGCTTTCCTAACGGGCCGTGGCGTAGGATACAGCCCAACAAACCAGTGCCAGCGCAGAGCGAAATCAAACACGTGTAAACTGGATGACGACCAGACTGAACTGTGATAGTGTCTCTTCTGTCCTCTACGTCGCGGCAGTGCAAATAGTAAAAAACAGTGCGTTTACTGTGCATGTGTTCGACGTTCTTCGCAAAAACTTACAGTGCACAGTTTATGTAGTCATTATAATAGTGTGCACACTGTGCATCAGGGTTGTTTGATTTAAATCAATTGATTTAAATCATGATTTAAATCAATGGGAACAAAATTTAAAAATCATTAATAAAAATCACGTTTTGATTTTGTTTAAATTTTGTATCGATGCGACATCCGTGCGATCACCGAGACTGGTTAGGCCTAAGTGAACTCTATCGATGCAGTTTTTGCAGAGAAATCGCATTTACGCATGCGCAGTTTGCTGTTTGTCTTTTATAAACACAAATTTCTTCAGTTCTGATTGGTCAGTTGCTGCGTAATGAGATTCGTGTAGGAGAACAGTAGATTCTCTGTAAATATACACTTCGTTAGTGTTGCTGTATATTTACAGCAAATTTTGACAAAGTAGTCTTTGTGTAATTGACTTCAAAACACGAAAACTGCCGACACGTGATATTTTCTAGGTCACAGTACCGTAAGTTTACGTCCAAAATCCGTGAAAACTAAAATACGGTGATTGTTTGCTTTTCAAAGGGGGAAAAACTGTTAATTTACGCAATTTTTAATAGTGCGGGAAAATCACTGGTACCCTAATTTCATCGTTCATAGAATATCGCAACACCAGCGATACACGTAAAACATTGCAAAACAAGGGATGTTCGCTACTGGACTGTGTTCTATCGTATGAAAGCCTGCGATGAAATCGCAGGCATCCTTGGGCGTCAGACACCCGGCACCAATCATCACAGATATGTGTTTCCAGTGCTCGTGCGAAACAGGCTTATGATACAGTATTTATCTCTTATGTTGAGTTAAACCTGCGTTTAACTCAATGCATGTAGGCTCAATGTAAGGTGGGCACATAAACATGATTATATAATGGAAAACAAGATAAGAGATGGAAGCTGATTATTAAACCTATAACGTTGTTTGAATTGCAATCCATGTAAATGATGTCTTAACCCTAACAGTCCTCAATTCTCAGTTGATGATTTTGATGTATTCTGACTCTAAGAAAATGAACTTTAAAAGAAAACAAAACATACTGTACATGCCTACATGGTGATATTTATGGTGGCTGCATTAAATAGTTATATTTCACCATGGTTGTGTGTAGGGGGGGGGGGGGTTAGTTGAGAAAATGTGCAGTATGGTGATGATGCTGTAACTTATAATGCTACAGAGATTTTAAGTCAAACAGTCAAACTATATGTATTCTAGAAAAGAATAGGATAAATGAAAGGGATTTGACAAGTACTGATTTCATGAACAATTGTGTGCATTGTGGTTATACTTGAAGTTCAAGGATGGTCATTTAAATTGACTTATTTAAAACAAGTGTTTAAAGCAAATGTTAAAATGTTTTATATATTTTATAAAAAAATCGATTTAAATTACAAAAAATCTGATTTAAATTTTAAAAATTGATTCTTTTATCTTTATCAACCCTGCTGTGCATGTTAATTTCTGACTCATTTTCCACGGATTGTACTCCCAAAAGTATTGAAGTTTGTGCAACTTGTTTAGACATGTTATCAAAGAGGGTTGGTTATTTTCCAGGATTTTTCGGTTCCTGACTCATTATGATGAGGGTATTAAAGCAAAATCTGTCTACAGCCCGACGGGTTATAATATTACCTGTATTTGAGAGGAGTAGGTATACACCCAACCACGCCCTTCGATCAAGTGCCTCGGGTAGTCAGAGTGAGTGACATTGTTAAGTCTGCAGTGGCCACTCCTCGCCTCGAAATTTGACGAGACGCAATACGCCTGCTCCTTGCAGGCTTCCCAGCACAACTTGTGGGTTTTGGTGACGGTCGTGTTGAAGACATGCCCGGACAGGACAAAATCAACTATTCCACACCAAACCAATACGGGATTGCTGTTTGCCACACCCTTGCCGTGGCAGATTGCCACGGCCCCAAAGAGTGTAATAAGGGCAGTGAGCCAACGCCCCATCATAGCGCCATACACTTCTGCAGACACCCAAAATGGTTCGCATTTGATCTCCGTCCAAAATGATATTGACGCTGCCGCTCCTTGTCCCTTTAACTAACCAAGAACAACTGGCTATCGACGGCGGAGTCACACTTATTAAGAATAGATGACGCTGTTATAAAACTGTTGCCATTGGTAACCAGGATATTTAATATCGTTACCAGCCCGCAAGAGATGCTCCTAGTAGGAAAAACAATTTTATTATAATTTCTACGGGGTATCTAATTATGAAGGCAGTGCAGAAACTAACTTCATGTGTAATGTCGTTAGTTTTTCATCAATTCCTATTTACGCGTTCAAAGAGATTAAAGATACTATACACGATTTGCTTTTGCTGTAATGTTCAGATACAGTATTTGCTAGCACGATATAAAATACCGGTAACACTGACCCTTTTAATGTTTTGTGTGCATAGAGATGCTGGGAAAACAGAGAGATAAAAACTAGAAGTCTGGTTTCCTGACCATACCTCAGACAAATTTGAGCAATTTATAGACGTCACTAAATTATCAGGTCGGGGAACAAGACTATTTCAAACGATTGTCGGACGACAATCGTTGGAAAACGATATAAATTTCCACTTTTCTTGAAAACGACAGCACAACAGGTGTCTTGAGACTGCTACTTTACTTACAGCCAGTACGGTATTTCATAATAATTCAGTAGTTTTAATTTGTATCTTTGTAAATGTTGTATATTACCTTTAAGTTGGTGGAAGCCAGTGTAGACCCTATATCTAATTGTAATTAACGTATAGATACTTTCATAACGCAAAGGGGGATTTAGCTGCGGCCTTCAAAGCCCAACACGGGAAACACAATTATTTCTGTTCACTTTTGGTTCACAACTAAATTTCTGCTAGCAAACAAATATTAATTTTGGGTTCTACAATAAGTTCAACCTGAAAATTACGGAGTTTTAGTTGTCCACTTTTTAGGTGTCAAGAAAAGTCGCAAAGTAAAACCCAAATTTCTGCTAGCAGAAAATTGACATTTCTAAAAACGGGTGTTGCTACTTCTAAAATCTAAATCTCTGCTAGCAGAAAATGGGAAAACGGGGTTGTCCACTTTTGGAGCATCATGATTTTTATCAGTAAGAATTTGAGATTTTTAGTTGTCCACTTTTGAGGCGCCGAGATAGTCGTCAAAGTAAAATCGAACTTTTTGCTAACAGAAAATTGAGTTTTTTAAAAACCGGTGTTGCCACTTCTAAAAACCTAAAATTCTACTAGCAGAAAATTGGAAAATACGGTTGCCCACTTTTGACGTTCCATAATGCGCACACAAGTGCCTTTTTGTTTGTCCGACGAAACTTTCCTCATAGTGCTTGCGTGCATGAAGATACAGACCACACCATGCCTGTAGTTTAATCACATCTGCAATTTTGTTCGCGTTTACGAACACGATGCACATGGGGACCTGCACATGTTTGAAAGTTTTCTGTTTGTCTGAATTTTCAATGTCACATGATATAAACAGATTCTATGATTGGCTAATGCTTATGAATGGCGATATGTCAATTAAAATGGATTTACAAGTGTTAATAGCAATACATGCAGACAAAGATTATAAATTTAAATCCTATCCCTAATTACCGTGGGGCAGACCAAGGGGAGGAGTATATTGTCCTTTCTGAAAGTGAATCTGACATGATCACAATCTTGTTTTTAACCTCTTAAATACCGACGACGGCCACAGAATAATTGGTTTGAAAAAAGACCACCTGGCCAGTTTTCATCTAAACGCACATTCCTGCAGAAACTTAATTAAGCTTTTACATGTATTCACATGAAAGGGGGTGGGGGACTCCAGGTGCGATGAATAGGACCACGCTCTTCACTGTGGTGCCTATTGGGTACGTGCGTTCGATTAGCTTAGGCCTACACCATAAACACGGGGTTACACCGCGGGGAAGCCACAAAATGAGGCAAATCGAACGCTGCGGTGTATTCGCCTTGGCATGCTGGGAAAATTAAGGTCAAAGGTCGTTTGGGGCGGCAACATTAAAAAGGGTAAAATGTTAAAAAAGGCTCGCCGTCGTCTGCTCTACCGGCAAAATCTTGACCATGACGACATGATATTTATAACATTCACAATTTACACACAGTCTATTTGCTTTCCAATTTATGTCACAATTTGTACATTTACTCGCGTCGAATTCGACTTCGCCGCCATGTTTACGTTTTCAGCTAGCTGGTGACATCATTACACCCGGGCAGACACCAGCTGCTCGTTAGCTTGGGTTGTGGTGGTTGACACCGGGGCAGACACGAGTATCACGTGATGACTAATCGAACAGTCTCGTGTAAGTTTTACTTACACGTGTAAGTTAATCAAACGCACCCAATGTTTGCATTTACACTTGGCTGCACAGCCCCTTCTGGCATACAAGCATCCCACCAATAACAGCTGGACACAAGAGGTTAATTGATTTGTTAAATTCCACTGTCAATGGAAGCCATCTGGAAGAAAAAAAAGGGCCAGCCATCTTGAAAAACATTGTCTGAATCTAAAAATAGTACATGACCACCCCCCTTTTTTTAAATCATGGTGCTTTTTATTTTGCCTTATAATGAAGATAAATTTTGTATTATATCATTTCCATGGAATTGCACCATAGAACAATGCATTTTTGATATATTAACAAGATAACTTTTTCTTAAAATTTACGCAGATACAAAGAAAATGGTTGGGAACACTACTATCCTTTACCTTAAAGCTTTTTCCATGCATTTGGGGTGTACAACCATGACAAATATATTTTCAAATTGAATTGCTTATTAGTTAGCAACATATTTCCTTCACTTATCCTAATGTAAGGGCACGCCAGTGGTGCGCTCCCTGGGGTAGCTTGTGCGTATGCTACAAAGCTGGGGTTAGGTGTATACCCTGAAAATTCACTGACAGTTGATTAAAAAAAAGCTGTTCACTGACTCATGAGTTGCAGCTTCAATGTATAATTTATTTATGCTAATTAATCAATCACAATTAGGTGAATATAGATCTCCGTTGAAATACTCTGTTATCCCTATGACAAGCAGAAATGATGATCCACTGTCCCTCAAAATATCCTCTTGATACAAATGAATCCTGGTACAATTCCGGTATCAAATCCCGACAAATCCAAATCCTGGTATAAATCCTGGAAAATCCTATAGTCCAATCTTGTAATACATCCCGGAACAAATCCTCGAAAATCCCAGTCCAATCTTGTAATAAATCCCGGAACAAATCCTCGAAAATCCCCCAGACCGGATTATCTATGCTGCACGCTGCCCTCTCTCAGCTTGCGCTTCCGCGATGCTAGCGGACCCTAGCAACGGTGCAACCTGCACTAACTTGCTCCTTCACCAAGCGCGGACAGATCACTCCACAAGAATGGTGACCCTGCAACGAAGAGACTCCTAAAAAGCAAACGCAAACTTTGATTTCAGAAAGTTGTCAACTTCTGTTCGGAAAAGCGTGGGGAGAGAGGACAAGTGCGCATGCGCAACCGGCCACATCAGAATACTGTTATGTTACTCCGCATGATAAACTCTCAACATTCTGTATGCATAACAACGTGGCAATACGAGTCTATTCTCATGATCATATTTATACAATCATGAATGAAAATGACCTCAAGACCCGAAGAGGACAGGCGTGGTCAGCTCTCCACAACATGAAAAAGGTGTGGTCATTGGCGCTCAGTGATCAACTGAAAAGGTCACTGTTTGTGTCTACGGTTGAGGCAGTACTTTTGTACGGGGCTGAGACCTGGACCCTCACTACTAAGATGGAGAAGTCTTTGGATGGGTGTTACACCAGGATGCTGCGCATGGCCCTGAACATCTCGTGGCAGGACCACATGAGGAATGTAGACCTCTATGCCGAAGGTGACGGAAAAGATCCGTGAACGCCGTCTCAAGCTTGCAGGGCACTGCGTCTGTCACCCGGAGCTTGCCGCAGGCACAACCATTCTCTGGGAGCCCGCACGGGGCACAGCCTCAAGTGGGAGAAGACGTGTCTCCTTCGTGGATATGCTGAAACGGGACACCGGCTTGGCCAGCGCAGAGGAACTGCGCTCCTGCATGCTGGACCGGGATATCTGGACCAAGATCACAGAGCAGGCTCGAGCTGCCGTATGGCCTGGACCTGATTGATTGGACCTGATTGATTGGACCTGATTGATTGGACCTGATTGATTGGACCTGATTGATTGGACCTGATTGATTGGACCTGATTGATTCGACCTGATTGATTGGACCTGATTGATTCGACCTGATTGATTCGACCTGATTGATTCGACCTGATTGATTCGACCTGATTGATTCGACCTCATTGATACCTGCCTCCTGAAATCAAACCTCATGTATCCTCATGCGTGTTGGGACTCATTTTTATAGTAAGATGCCAGCATTTGCAGACAATATTTAGGATCGATGAAAATTTGCCACGTCTTTCAGTATTTGCATATAAAGTAGTTATAGAGGGGGACTTGCGCATGTACCTGTTCCCTTCAGTACCAGTGGCCCCCAAAACCGTGGCCAAAGAGGTTGAAAATGATTGAAAAAAACTTACAGAACTCAACCTAAACTTTGGAATTGTAAAGTATATTTGATGCATACATATTTTTGGACTTCTTGAAGCACATGATTGCAGATTTGGAAGATAACACGGGACTTTACAAGTGGTGCATTTATGCACTACTTGTATTAATTTTCAGTGTAAATAAATATAGAGTGGATCACCAGTAATGATTGAAAATTAGTTTAGAGACAAGAATAATAATGTAACCACAGTAAAATTGAGATAGGTTAGCGGTTGCTGTCTGCCTTATTTCATACAATTCCAAGACTGTCCAATTGACATGACTAGACTACAGATATTGATAATGAAGTAAAATGAAGTCCAAGAAATTGTTGATGTTTTCTCAAGATTACTTGAATACAGGTTGTTTGTCAATAATTTGCTTGATAGCCTATTAATGATGCTCAATAAACAAATGTCACATATCCAAGGTGTGCATAATGCAGTGGTTATAAAAACAATTTGGTGAAGGTTAAAACCCAATATTGAGATTAAAAATTTCAAGCTGCTTTCCAATGAAGTTTTGAAATTTCACGCACGTGAGCTCTATTTGAATTTCTGACTCAACTGAGTGTTGATTGGCTTTTAGATTAATTAATCAGGTTATATTAATGAATTACGTAATGACATACCTGTACTGCGATTTGATTAATCAAATGAGTAGCTTGATCCAGAATTTTCTGATTTTGTAAATATTGTAAATACTGAGTTGTTTTTTTCATTCATAGGACATTTATTTCAACGTCATTATACATCATGTTAACATCTCTATAGCAGAAAATATTTTAAGAGAAGAAATAATACTTTATTACAATATTAACATAATGAAATATAGTTATATAATTATATATAATACACACAACGACATTAGGCATAGGGTGAAGCAAATGCTTTTGTACCCCTGACCCGTTTGACAGACAGTACAGACAGACAAATTACAGCTACAAACAAAGGACAATGACATACAAGCAGGAGTATGAATGAGCTATTGCTGTATGATAATGCACCACATTA
The DNA here is from genome assembly GCA_037893225.1 of Hippasteria phrygiana. Taxonomy (NCBI): domain Eukaryota; kingdom Metazoa; phylum Echinodermata; class Asteroidea; order Valvatida; family Goniasteridae; genus Hippasteria; species Hippasteria phrygiana. Next base: position 179,559 of record JAZGUH010000809.1, on the reverse strand, counting down.
GATTATTAATAAGAATTGAGAAGTTGTGTTTTCAATTTTTGGGTAAATGTAGATAGAGTTAATGATGTTTTAAGAGGGTTGGTACTATTCCAAAAACTATAGTACCACGCTGAACAAATCCATTTTTTAACATTGACGTTCTGTTGAAATTAACATAAAGGTTTTTCTTCGTGCTGCTTCTAGTATTATGAGAATCAACATTGGAAGTTAAGGTAAAACATGGACTAAAACATGAGGGTAGCAAATTATTGATGTATCTGTACATGAATTTACCAAGGTTCAGAAAATAAAGATCATTAAACTGTAATAGTTTAAGATTGACAAATAATGGAGTGGTATGATCTCGATAACCAGCATTGGAAATAAACAGCTCGTTTTTGTAAAATAGAAATGTTATCACATGATGAAGAGCCACCCCATGTAAGAATTGAATAATTCAAGTACGGGAGGACTAATGAAATATAAAGTGTTATTAAAATATTCTTTGGCAAGAAAAACTGCAAACGATTCATGATACCGATATTTTTTGATATTTTGCTTGACACGTCATTCACGTGACCCTGCCATGTTAAATTTTCATCAATAGCAATACCTAAAAAAATTAGTACTTTTTACCTTTTTCAAGCTAATACCATTTAAAACTAAAGGAACCATTTGAATGTATTTCTGCTGTCTCGAACAAAATATAATATAATTTGATTTTAAGGCATTAATACACAGTTAATTTGCAAACAGCCAGGTACTTATCTTTAAAATGTCACCGTTAAGGTGATTAATAGCTGTATCTACGTTACTATGACTGTATATTAAACTTGTGTCATCTGCAAATAAAGAAAATGATATCATATCGGATGTATTACAAATGTCGTTTATATAAATTATACATAAAAGAGGACCCAATACAGAGTTCTGTGAATAGATTTCTTGAGATCATTTCATTGTTTCTTGTCCATTCGTTCTGTCCTGTTATTTTTTTGACTGGGGTCATCACGTAAAATTGGGGTCACAAAATAAGTGGTGACCACCCCCCCCCCCCCCCCCCCCCCCCACCACCACCAATTTAGTTCTTTGTGAAGGCAATAAACCCAAGACGTAACGACGTCACGTTTTGTTTAAACGTGCGCTTTCCTGTGGGAGCAAGGTGGGGACGATTGCCTGGCGTCCCGACTAGATCTCATAGGAAAACGCACATGTAAACAAAGCCATTACGTCATTACGTCTTAGGTATATAGGTGATTCCATAAGTGGGGGCCAATGAATTTTGGTGTCCCTCTTTACATTGTGATATTTTTTTCCCTAGTATTACCAACAGTGAAATATATATACAAATGATTTTAGTTGCTCAAATTATAGTACTTGTACCTAAATATCTGGTAGCAAAAGATGAAACATCTAACTAATTTTCTGACAGTATGGTGTCCTAAATAGTTCACGGTTTCACGTGTAAAAGGGACACCAAAGCTGTGCCATTTTAAAAACTGCTGTTGAAATGCGTTGTTTGGTTCTCAAATACTACCATGTGCACATACGTGCATGAAAAATTCATTATGTTAAAGCAAGATAATACTGCTTAAGAATGGCACTATATTTAAATGATTTAATAACTACTTGAGCGAGATTCACAGTGTAAACAAGACCCACTTTATTAGTGTCCCTTTTACATGAGAAATTTGTGTAATGTTTCTGAAAAATAGAAAGATAATTGGGCTCACTGGCAAATCCAAATCTATCACCATTAATTACATGTCCCACTTGATAAGTGTGAAGATTGCATGCTTGGAATTTCTAAATTTTGGGCCATTTACTAGGTTTCACGTGTAAATGAGACACCAAATGGTGTCTGTCCCCAATACGCAATCATGCACCGAATTGCTATTTTTTAGTCTAATCAAGTTATTTTCACAATAAACCTTGATGTGTTATCCTGGGTAAGACAACAAATACATTTTAATGAATTATCACAAAAATAGCAGAAAACTAATTTGGTGTTCCCATTACACGTGAAACCTGAATGGGTTTTGACATGATATTTGGGCATTTCTGGAGTAAATAATGTCTTATTTTGGCTACAATTAATGAGGAATGTCAATATCTTTAAGTTATATTAAAAATGATCAATAAATCCCCTGTCAATAATTTTTTTTCATTTTGGGTCAAAATGTCACAAGTTGGCACCCTAATGGAATCTATATATATATATAAGACAAACGTTCACGGAAATGTTTGTTCAACATAGGCTCCCACAGCATCGGCTCCCGCGCCGCCTAACCTGTGCTGAAAAATCCGGGAAAATGTGGAATCGGTAGTGGGCGGGTTGAGGACTTTCGTATCGTTGTCAGTTTCGCCAGCGGAGCGAAAATGCGTGTGGCTGATTTTTCTTCGCGTGCATTTTCTGCTTCCAGTGGCCGTCGAGTGCATGTTGGGTTCGGCCTATGCGCGTGGTCACCGCCGATGACAGCGGTGTTTTGTTTTTGGGGCTATACTTTGTCAGTGGTACGTGTGAGAAGTACACGAAACAGCCGTCGATCACCGTACGATCTTTGTGCACGTGCGCATGCGCTGTCACTGGGAAGTATTGCTTTGCGTTGCATCACTCCTTTCTGTAAGTGTATACACGTCGACAGCGCCCTGTACATACATGTACCGGTAGGCCTATGTTGTTACCCACTCTTCTGTTTAAATACACCTTCATAGAGGAATCCCACAACGACGAGTTTAGCGCCGATCTGCGCACTTCCGCGTTTGAAAACGAGGACCAAATGTCACAGTAAACAACGTTATGCTGATCGTGCGCCTGCGCTGCCTTTTATGGTCTGATTTATTCATGCATGAATGAATGTGCTGGAAAGCGTTGTTTTGTTTGCCACTGACATTCTCGCTTTCAACCCGGAAGTGCGCAGAAGGGGCTAATGTGAAATTCCTCTATGGGGACAGTTTCAAGTTCCCTTACCCAATGCCGATAATTATTGTTTGTCACCTTCATTTCTCAAGTCACCTTCATATGCTGCGTGTCTTAAAAAGTCACGGCTTACCAGTTGAAGATCTTATTACTATTTATAGAGGGTACCTTCGTCCCCTCTTGGAATATGCAGTCCCTGTTTGGAATGATGCAATAACAAATCAAAAAAAAGAAAAATTGGAACAAATACAAAAGCGTGTCCTTAGATTAATCTTGGGTGTTGAAAATAATAACTATAAAAGTGCATTAGATTCGTTTAAATTAGAAACATTGACTGACCGTCGCACGACACTGTGCTCTAGATTTGCTAGGGATTTGATGACTAATGAGTATATGTCACATCTTTTACCACAATCTCAAAGTAACCAAGTATTACGCCGATCAAAATTATTTTCTGAACCAAGATGCAAAACAAATAGGTTCAGAAACAGTGCAATACCTCATTTAATTTATATAATTAACTCAATAGTTTAAATTGTTTGGTATTACTTGCGGGTAGCAGTTTCATCCTTTGTCTTATACTTTAACCTATTCATTAATTTTACCACCTTCCATCCCTATTACATGGTCTCTTTTTTCCACTTTGTTATAACCTACGCCAACCTATTCCCCCAACACCCCCTCCCCCAACCTACTTCCCCAATCTACCCTTCTAACCTATCCTTTACCCTTAACCTACCCTCCCCATTAACCTTATCTACCCGACCCCCCTCACCGCCCCTCACCCCCTAATATTACCCCCTCCCCTACCTACTTCACTATATCATTATCCTTCCAACCTACCTCTGTCAACCTACCTCCTCGATCTTTCACCCCATTGTTTATATATGTTCTACCTTTTAATGTTGTCTTTTATGTATTATTGTCTATATACATTTTAAATTATAGTAGTTTTTACTTATAATGATTACTTTTGTATGTTTAATGTAATTTTTTACTTTTTAAAGATTGTAACAGCTTACACAATTCCGCCTATGGTGGCCAGGAGGCTGTTTGTAATCAACCATTTATCTATTTATCTATTTATCTAAATCATGGAGAAACTTTTGTAATCCTCATCTTTAGGACACCTCTATTTTTTTACGTTCCGTTCAAAACTGACTTTGCAGATGACTTTACAGTACCAAAGTGACTTTTGAGGCTAAAGCAGTCTTTTTTTCTTCAGATTAACTCATGTTTGTTGTAATTTTGAAACAAACTTTTAAAGAAAATGTGACTTTCCTAATTTTTTGCAGTCAGAGACGTTGCCGTTTTACCCCATAATTTCCCTCATAAATTAAAACCCTGCCCTCTTTCCACAGAATTAAGCTTGCTCATATTCAACATGATGATCTTAGCGAACTATTGAGATGATTTCAAGCACACAGAGTGACTTTTCCTGCCTGTATCATCGCAAAATATTGAGGTGAGTTCCGAAAAATAAGCTGTCTCCTTCGTTCTCTTATTATGGAACGGGGTCCTAAAGATAAGGATTACCGAAACTTTCCTATCCATAGGCCTATTGTAACAACTCAGGATATCGAAAAACAACTACACATACAATTGCATGCTTACTAACTAACAAACAAACAACAATCTAAACAACATTCTCACAATCACGTTTCTCGCATTTCACTTTTTCACATGTAACAACACTACTTAAAACCCGATCATGATCGGGTACATCAGCTTGTAACTTAATATATACGTGTGTTGTGGTGCATTCTACATTGTGTTTAGATGTTCTGAATTCTTCAGCTGCACCTGTAACAGGATTGTTGGTCTGACGTAATAATGTATTTATGTACTCAATATAAGCGAGCATTTGCATTTGTTCAGGGCAGTTGGTTCTTCGGCGTGGTGCCGTCAACATCGGCTCTCTCTATTTCTTTAATTTGTGTAGCCATTTGTTAGTTTAAATAAAGTACTCTAGACCCAGAATATGGTGTCGCCTTAGTTTGATTTCCTGTCCCTGATACCTCGGTTTGTCAACACAACAAGTGTATATAAAAATAGATCTAAGAAATGATGATGTCGCAGTGTGTAATACCTCGTTGCATTCGTTAAGACAGATGGGGGTGGAACATCCACCGTGGTATCACGGGATGAATTTCAGTACATAGGCGTAGGCCTACAAGTTAGGATCATGTTAGCCCAGATGGCCTTTCCCTACGTGTACTCCGGTGTACTCCGTGGACTCCGCGTGTACTCCGTCGCGATCGCAGTATACAGTGCACGTGGAGCCCAGATATTATGTGCTAGCAGAATGTCAATTGCTGTCTGTTCTTGTGGCAACACTAAGACTATTTTGCATTTGCATGTAAAGGAAACGGCAATTGTTTTCTTTAGGCCCTAATGCGAAGTAAAAAATTAAATAAGCTTCTACATAGGATATAAAGTACAGCACATTTATTTACAGAAGCCTTAATATACTATTTTCGGGGTAATCTTTCCTCATCATCAAATACTTGAGTTGATGTTAGGGTATACGGTTTGCGAGGCTTTGGTAAAAACAATAACCTAGTACGTGATTAACCCGGGTTCCATAGTTGTAAGGGTGACTTCCTAGGGCTTGATTGACGTTGTTCATATCTTCGTCGTCCCATTTTAACCACTCCTCAGACGCGGACATGCCGCGCACCTCCTGACATTGCTCGCTGCCGTACGCGAAGAGATAGAAGGGGTGGCTGGTCGGCAGGACTATAGGCCGGGATACGTTGCCTTCGGTCATGCAGCAGAAGTTGATCAGGGTGTCTCGGTTATATACCCCGGTAGGTAGGGTGCCGCTGACTGCGTTATGATTGACAGTATCCTCGTCATCCCAGAATATGGAGCCAGTTGACATATCTGGAGAAATAAGTCAAGCATTAGGTATATACGAATAGTGGGGTGTGTATCCGGTCCAAGTTCTGGTGACTGAGTCAGTGGGTTCGAATCCGACCTGGCCGGTCATGACACTTGTGTCCTTGAGCAAGACACTTTATCATGATTGTTTCTCTCCACCCAGAAGTAAAAAAAATAGCTCTTTCCCACTCGTTTAGCAACTGAAAACTAACCAGAGTTGCAGGTATTTGTCCAAATTAAATGCACTGAAGACATCAGACCTATTATTTTATCCCAGATAATTATTTTCTGAGGTTTTAAGGACTTTGACTCGGACATCTACAAGTTTATAGTAGACTCTAACACATATGAACCCCTTGGATGTGATTTCCTATTCAGAAAAGACAGGAGGATTAAGAGAATGTGATTTTAACAATGAGGGTCCAAAATCACATCCAGAGTCCAGAATCACAATGCGGTTTTATGCTGTTAAACCCAAAAGTCACAATGTACTCTTTGTCAGGGTGGGATAATAGTTCACAGGCTTTAGATGTGATTTTAAATTGAGTAGGATGTGATTTTGGACCCTCATTGTTAAAATCACATCCTCTTAATCCTCATGTCTATTTTGAATAGGAAATCACATCCAAGGGATTCACAGTGTAAATTCACCAAGCAAACTAGAGCAGTGATAAGCGAGAACATCATTAGGGGAGATAGCGATCGATTATTCCTTTTCTTACGATACTAGTTTTCTGTACCATTTGGGCACTTGTCTCCAAACTGGAACACACAGTATTGCCCGTCAGGCCAGGCGAGGTCTTTATCGCTGACGCTGTGCATCGTCTTCATGCAGAAGTTCTGCTGTATGTCGGATTTCGCGTACGGGCCTTGGAGATGCAACACGTCTGACCATGCGTTGTTCGGGTAGTTACCGTTCTCTGTGTCGTGAAGGCGGTACCCTGTCTGCCAGGTGAAGCCGGCCTTGGTTGGGCAGCCTGCCGTAGGCATCGGTAAACCGTAGGTCCCTAGCGGCCAGCCCGGTGCAGCTGCGCGGTAAAAACATAATATTAAAAGGCATATGGCTTATTTCATGACTCTAAGCAGAATTTTGCTCAGCTGCTTGTTTAAAGCTAAGCATCTCCCTGAAACTGGTCCCTGGACCTGATTTCATGGAGCCGGATAGCAAATGTCCTTGCTAAGCAAAAATCAGTTGAGAGGGAACCAGTTCATATATGTATATAGCACATCCAGTTTTGGCCGAAACCTACTTTTATTGAAAACTTTCTGAAGCATAGAAAATGTTGCTCAGAGACAAAAAAAACCTAGAAATTTATGTGTCTGGCTTTGGACATAAAACAAGGCTTTTCCGTTTTTCCTCTTTATTCAGAATGAAACTTCAGTGTGGAACCTTCTTGTTTGTGTATGCTAAGGTATTTTTGTATTGTGACCAAAGTGCCGCTTACAAAATTCGTGTAGGGGATTTCGGATATAGAACTAAAATAGGAAGAGAAAAAAGAATTCTTAAAAATCAGAACAAAAACAAAGCCTTTTCCGCAAAGTTTGCGGAAAAGCCAATAAATAAAACAGCTTACCAGCCAACATTGTATTAGATGTGTACTGCTCGTGACTGGTTCTCAGCGACTCGGATGACGTATTCAGTTCGCTTAAACATTCACAGGTATATTTCATGTATTTGAATTCCTAAACCTATGAACAAGTCTGCAACTATAATGTTGTCAGCTCTGCCGGTGCTTTATCGTACCTTTAAGTACAAAAAACAGTAACAAGCAGGGGGCCACCCCCACCCAGCTTAATACTACTGCTCGTACCTTCTTCGGGTTCACTCAAAGGCTGCGAGGCCTTTTCCGCTGTACATCCATGGTTCTGTACATTGAAAAAGGTGAAAATAACTAGGTTCAGAAACAGTCATGATGATGATGAAGAGTGGACAACATCCTTCATTCTATCAGCATATTTTATACGTCGTTTGATGTCATCAGCCATTTTCTGCTGGAAATTTGCTTATGGTTTGGCATACAAGCCATAATTGGGGTCCAATTGGGGGTAATATTACAGGTAATCGATTTTCAGCTACGATTTTTTGTTTACTGAGATAGGCACTCGGTCTTCTTATCATTAAACTCGTTTAATTTTAACTGTCTATTTTAATTGTGTGATTTGTTTGACGAATTATTAAAATTTGTCCAATTTGTAATGGTACACCAGCATATTAGCTGAAAATTGGTCAGCTACAATATAGTCCCCCCCCCCCCCCATCCCCCCATCAGTGTTGGAGGTCTCGAGACCGGCCTCGGCCTCGAGGCCGGCCTCGAGGCCGATTTTTATGGCCTCGGCCTCGGCCTTGGCCTCGGAGCGCAAGGCCTCGGCCTCGGCCTCGGAGCCTTCCGGACTCGAAGATCTGGTCGAGGCCGGCTCGAGGCCGCCCACTTTGACCAATTTTCCCACCAATTCAGATGTGTTTTCTGTTTTAATTAATTTAAATTGTTTACCTCATCAAACTTTCGAGAAGCTGCCACAGTGAGTTCCGGAAAACGAAATAAAGTTCAAGCAGATACGCACGAATTAATGAACTGGTATTTGCATTATTGCACCATGGAGCTATAGATAGCTCTCCGATTGCACGTACTCACGTACGTACATGTATATGTATCATCTTCTTGTAGAACCAGTCTACTCCCGCTAATATACTACATGTAGTTCCTGGTCCAGCACTTCACTCGCCCCATGAACTGCCAATATTGTGTTACACGTACTCAGGTAGCGTCTAATCTTCTTTTGTTAGATAATCAGTCTACTCCCGCTATAGACTGGTTCCTGGTCCACCACTCGGCCCTGAACGAGTGAACGTTAAAGCGATAATCATAATGGCTATTGAGCACAATAGACGTAGACGGATCCAGTGAGCGTCGCCCGATGGTGTTCTGACCAATCGGGCGACCAAATCGATGCCTCGTCATGTCCTATGTATTTGCGCGTAATGAATAAATTATGATAAGGCTCAAACTCGGTCACTGATTGGAGTCCTCGGAAAAGCGAGGGAGAATCGTCGAAAAGTAAAGAAAAAGTTAAGAATTGCCTGCCAACTTATCCAAGACCCTTGTGGCGATCCAAAATCGTGCAAGTTTGACAAACACCGGCTGCGGATTCGGCTGCATTTTGTAAACTACGCATGCGTGAGGCCAGAACGCACGTGCGAAGCCGGGATTTCGAGGACACAACGTTAGTGAATCTGGCGCGCGGGCGCCTCCGAAATATCAACACAAGGGTCTTGGGCCCAAGAAAATGTTCCAGCCAGCAGTGCTCCAGTGGGCGCATTTTTAGCAGAGGAGGGATTATTATGAGGCCCCACCGTGCAAAGCTATCCCAACAGATGCTGGAGACCCTTATGTTCTTGAAATGCAATTAACATATCCTTTGAGTAACCTGCCATTGACTTGAAAATTTAAAAAACATCCAACAAAATCTTAAACGTTGTGTACACGATTGGTAATCCTCTAATTTGTTTTTACTGAATTATTACGAAATACCTTACTAGCCTGTAAGTTAATAGTAGTCTCAATCATCGTGTGAAATGATAGAACCAGGTGTGCTGTCGTTGTCAAGAAAAGTGGAAATTTATATTGTTTTCAATCGTTGTAAAACTGCCATGTAGCCTTTAGTCAAGGCGCGCGTGGCTACCCGGACGAGTGGCGCGCCCCGGACATGCTGGCATTCGGGGCGCGTCACGTCTCCACGTAGCCACGCGCGTCTTGACTAAAGGCTATCATCCGCCCGACGGTTGAAAACGAGCGCCGTTTTTCTCTCGGTTTTCTCGCCATCCAACAACGCAAAACTTTGAACAGGTCAGTGGAACGATATTTCCTATAAAATACTAACCCCAAATCCGCCCATTTCTGAAAATTGCAACAATGACTAATCATGCACACTGCCTTTAACCTTGATTTAGTGGATTATTAGTTTATTACGTCTTTAGTAGCCGGCCTCGGCCTCGGCCTCGGCCTCGGACGTTGTGGCCTCGGCCTCGGCCTTGGCCTCGGACGTTGTGGCCTCGGCCTCGGTCTCGGCCTCGGAGGTTGTGGCCTCGGTCTTGGCCTCGGCCTCGGAGGTTGTGGCCTTGACTACAACACTGCCCCCCATATAAGGCATGCATGCAAAACCACGAGTAACTAAATTAAAAATGACAGTCAAAATGAAAACTTTGTAAGAAAAATTATTGACAGTGAAATGAGCTTGTTAGTCGTCGTCCTTTGGCTTATTGCGTTGGCATGACCATATGGGTAAGTCAAAATAACCGAACCCATCAATTAATGCAAATTTTATATTTAAAAAATCCCCCGTATATTGTTTGTATCAAGTGTTAAAATTTAAAGGGCCAATTAATAAGGTTCTTCAGAGTATCAAAATATCTTTAAAACTTATATTGTTCGCAAGATATTGACTTTTCGACTAGGACCATGTTTTTGGAGTTTGTTAACGAAATCCTGTGACATAGTAGTATACCGGTACCACTGTAATAAAAAGGTAAAAAAAAAAACATTTTTTAGTTTTAACGGATTCTGGATGTAAAATTACGGTACTGTGGGTGTAAATATCACGCGTCCGTAGTTTTTGTGTTTTAACGTTAATTTATACAAAGATGATATACATTTAATAGACCACTTTGTCAAAATACAACATATTGCTGTAAATATACAGCATCACCAATGAAGTGTTCTCCTACACTGCAAAAACTGGGGTGTTAAAAATAACACCAACGGTGTTAAATGTTATTCTTTCCCGGTATCTATACAGGGTGTCCCAAAAAATGTCCAGGCCAAACCAGGCAACCTCAGAATCTAGATTTCCACATATCCTGACGCGGGAACTTCTTACATGAAAAATAGTCTTTATTTCATCAAAATCAGTCAAGCGAATCAGAAGTTATGTCATTGTTTTGTGCAACAAGGTCAGCCCCCAACTAGGAGTGACTGACTGTGACATTTTTTACATTTTTCATTCCAAGCTGTCCGTCTGTAGTTATAGCAGCCCGGTCATGAAGGGAATCTTTCTGATCGTTTCTTGAGTCTGAAGTAAACTCCCTGGGCGGATGGTCTTTTGCTGCATAGGCTCTAGTGTTCTGTTTGTTGATGCACCCGTTCAGAGGAAACTTTCCCTCATCACCACAGATAAATCGTCGTCGCACAGCAGTGAACCATCTCGAATACCGCATCCAGTGTTGCAGGTCTCGAGGCCGATTTTTATGGCCTCGGCCTCGGCCTTGGCCTTGGCATTGGCCTCGGAGTGCAAGGCATCGGCCTCGGCCTCGGCCTCGGCCTCGGAGCCTTCCGGACTCGATGATCTGGTCGAGGCCGGCTCGAAGCCGCCCACGTTGACCAATTTTCCCACCAATTCACATGCGTTTTCTGTTTCAATTAATTGTAATTTTTTACCTCATCAAACTTTCGAGAAGCTGCAAAATGGGTTCCGTGAAACGAAATAAAGTTTCAAGTAGATACGCACGAATGAATGAACTGGTATTTGCATTATTGCACCATAGAGCTATTGCACGTACTCACGTACGTACATGTACATGTACATGTGTCATCTTCTTGTAGAACCAGTCTAATCCCGCTAATAGACTAGTTCCTTGTCGAGCACTTCACTCGACCCATGAAGTGCCACTATTGCGTTACCGTACTCAGGTAGCATCTAATCTGCTTGTTAGATAATCAGTCTATTTCCGCTATAGACTGGTTCCTGGTCCACCACTCGGCCCTGAACGAGTGAACGTTAAAGCGATAATCATAATGGCCGGCAGTGAAGTTGAGGGAACCAACCTGTTATTCACGCGTGCTCGCGCAACGCGAAGCCTGTCGCATGTCTACTAGTCTATGTACCCATCACTGCATGCCCTTGCAAAGACTGTCCTCCCTATTCCAGCAAGTCTTGGTTCCCAAGACGTTACTATTGTACTTTTTTACTTTCGCAGTTGCAATGCACAGGCAGCGCGATTAGGTAGTTGCAATAATAGGCCGACAGGGCGATAACATTTTGGATCTGTCTGTAGTAACGTCTTGGATAAGTTGGCATTTCGGGGGCACGACCAGACTGTGGTAACTACAACTGTTTTTATGCAGTATTCATATCACGTGATAATGATGGAGGTTATGCAATCAGCGACCGAGTTTGAGCACAATAGACCGTGTAAGTCTAGCGCATAAAGGTCACGGTTGAACTTCCAGGCACCTCCAGCACCTCCGAGCCGCCGGTTATTGGACTTTTACGTGTGGTTGATTTTGTTTTCTATAATACTTTGTTTTTACGAAGATCTGAACCATGAAACGGCCATTAATATGGATAAATTCAAAATTTATTTTACAATATAATTATGAAAACATGCATGACTGTCTAAAAGTTTAAGAAAAGTAGGAAAAAATGTTTGACCTGAGCGTCATGTTGCAACGTGATTGGCTCATTGTCGGGAAGAGAAAGCCCGGCCCCCAAAACCCCTGCACTGCATGCGCCCGCTGCGGACGTAAGTGAACGTGCGTACATATGCGACGACCGCCTATACTGCATATGGTCTACGCTATTAAAACTGGCGCGTGAACCACCAGAACAATGGCGAATGGCGTATGTATGACGTACTGGACGTTTTTGTTCTCCTTTTCCCTAAATTGATATATCGTTCAGATTTTGTAAATTGAAATGAAAAATAATATTTTGCTAAAAGTTTTTATCTACCTTTCAGTAAAAAGAACAGCGTCAAAACAAATTATTTCAAGAAAACTACTCGCTTTACACGTTGAAGCTTCTATTCGAGGTGCCCCGAAGTTCGGTTTCTCGTAAACTCTCGTACGTTCTCGAGGTCAACTTACACGCTCTATAGAACGATCCAGTGAGCGTCGCCTCATGGTGTTCTGACCAATCACATTCGTGGTTTATGTCCAACATACGTGCACGCGCATGTGACGCCCGCGGCTGGAGATCAATAGACCAGTTTCCTAATAAATTCAAATTTATGCACGCATGCGCATAAATGGGCCCTGCAGGCAAAAAGCGAAATCGGCCCATTGAAAATGTACAGGGGTCCAAACAGTTTTGTCATTTTCTCTCAATTTCTCCAAGATTTGTCCCATTTGGCTTTGGGAAAGTCCCTGAAATCGTCATAGGTATTACTTTCTGGTCTAAATGTTTTTTGGAGGGTTCAAAATAAAAACTTTTAAAAATGTGTTCGTCCCGTGCGCACGAGGCCAAAGGAATTAAGCAGGGCTCCTTTCCACACGAGTGCCAACAACTAACCGTGTGCTTCGAGGTACCATCCACGTTGCATTTTTGCCGCCGACTATCGCAGCGTGATTTTCGCGTGGGGCGGCCCGGGCTTAACGCACAATCTCCGGTCAACCTGATCGTCTGTGCACGGTGAAAAAATGTTGTCTGGCGTGGATGGCTGAAGCACATCGTATACTGACGTGTGCAACTGTAATCCTCTCGTGAAATGTCATTCTAGTATTACGGTATTTTCACTATTTTGGTGGCGAAAAACATCCAGAACAACCATGGTTTTAAGCTGTAGCGTGTATGGATGCGAGACAAAATAAAGAGTTAAGTTCCCCTTCCTCCAAAAAAAATTAAACAATGAAAAAAATAAATAATAATAATAATAATAATAATAATAATAACTAGGACTCTATGTCTCTTCGCTGAACAGAACATAGGGCTTTTCCGCATTATTTTTTTATGATGTCACTGCGATTTTTGCTTGCTTGTGACAAGTCTGCCTACCCACCAGGCTTCATGACAATTGGACCTACCAATTTACATGTCTTACGAGAAATTATGCCTTTGATGACGTCATCATGATGGTGCACATATTTTGCATTTTTTGTTACATATGTAGGACCTAACAAACCTATTACAAAAAGAATTTCGATATTAGCATGTTCTGTTGATGAATTATGGCTTAAAGAAAATGTTAAGGTTCAAAAACTTTAAAATTACTATAATTTCGTATGGTGGTGTCATCGTGACGTCACCTCAATTTTCATCAACAACAAATGCTTGCCTACCATCATACTACGTTTGAGCGTAATCGGACCTACGGTTCTCTAGATACGGGCCATTGAAAAATGGGCATTTAAGATGACATCACGTGACACGTGATGACGTCATCACCCCGTCACTCTTCGGCATACAATTTCAGCTTAGGGTCTATGTTTGTGTTAAGTCTGATTAAGATCTGAGGTTGTTTAGTGACCAAAGTGCCACTTACAAAATTCTAATACAACGTCTATGGGATTTTGGATAGAACTAAAAATGTATAGAAAATCAGCCGATGACGTCATCATGACGTCACTTCGGATTTTACATGCTAGTGGCACTATCTACCTACCTACTAATTTTTATGATGATCGGACCTACCCTTATATGTGTTTCAAAAAAGCCCATTTTGGATGACGTCATGATGACGTCACACATTTTCCCATTTATGTGAAAGAATATAGGAGCTAACAAAGCTATTACAAAAAGAATTTTGAATTTAGCATGTTCTGTTGCTAAGATATGGCTTTAAGAAACTTTTAAGTTCAAAAACTTTAAAATTACTAGAAAATCGTATGATGACGTCATCATGACGTCACCTTAATTTTCATCTATAACACGTACCTGTCTACCACCATAGCAGGTTTGAATGCAATCGGACCTACGGTTCTCTAGATATGTGCCCTTAAAAAATGCACCTTTCAGGTGACGTCACATGACAAGTGATGACATCATCATGACGTCACTCTTCGACATACAATTTCAGCTTAGGGTCTATGTTTGTGTTAAGTTTGATTAAGATCTGAGGTTGTTTAGTGACCAAAGTGTCCCGTACAAAATTCGTGTACAAAGTCTATGGGATTTGGGATAGAACAAAAAAAATCATAGAAAATCAGCCGATGACGTCATCATGACGTCACCTCGGATTTTACATGCTAGTAGCACTATCTACCTGCCCACTAATTTTTATGACGATCGGACCTAGCCTTATATGTGTTTCAAAAAAGCACATTTTTGATGACGTCATGATGACGTCACACATTTTCCCATTTATGCGAAAGAATATAGGACCTAACAAAGCTATTACAAAAAGAATTTTGAATTTAGCATGTTCTGTTGGTGAGATATGGCTTTAAGAAACTTTTAAGTTCAAAAACTTAACAATTACTATAAAATCGTATGATGACGTCATCTTGACGTCACCTCAATTTACATCTATAACACGAGCTAGCCTACCAACATACCAGGTTTGAAGGAAATCGGACCTACGGTTCTCTAGATATAGGCCCTTGAAAAACGCACCTTTAAGATGACGTCACGTGACACGTGATGACGTCATCATGACGTCACTCTTCGACATACAATTTCAGCCTAGGGTCTATGTTTGAGGTAAGTTTGGTTAAGATCTGAGGTTTTTTAAAACCTAAAGTGCCGCGGACAAAATTCGTGTACAAAGTCTATGGGCTTTTGGTCAGAACTAAAAGAAGAAGAAGACTTTTTGACTTTTCAAAAGAAACACTTTATTCCAATTGAAATACGTACAATAATTAAGGAAAATGTATACAATTAAATAATATACAAATAAAAGGATAGTAAACGGAAAATCATACAATTGTTGAATGGTTAACTAAGGAAAACCAATAATACACAAAGAGAAAGACATTACATGACAAACATTACTTTCAATAACTTATAGATAATACAAACATTTAACCAATATGTCACACAATTTTACTTTAAAGTAATTCACAAAAAGTTCAAGGATGGAAAGCAGTAGAAACAAAAAAATGTATTTATGCAAGGGAGCAAGGGAAAGGAGAAAAAGGGGGATCCTGTACGGCCGGGGAAACAGCACGATTTTGGCTGACCCCGTCGAGGATCCCCGGGGGGGGAGCCACCAGATAACTGGGTGTGGGCCAAAAAGGCCCACTCCGGCGGCTCCCCAAGGGATAGGCGAAAGAAAAAGAAGGGAGAGAAAGGGGTAGGGTCCTGGATGGACCCTGGGAGGGGGAGAGTGGACCGAGAGGGGTCAGAGAGGTGAGGAGGAAGGGGGGGAACAACCATGTCACAATTACAAAAATTGGGGACATAAATTGTAAATGGTAGAGGGGGAACAAAAAAGAGAGAAGGGGCTTGGTCCAGCCCAAGTCCCAGTGGCAGAGCCGTAACACGTCACACCTAAACTAAGGCGAACAGCTATCCAGGACTCGGGCTAGTGACCCCACCCCCTCTCAAAAGTAGATCAAATCAATATATTTAGAAAAACCAAGTTACGTCACTTCTATTACAAACTAGAAGGGCGTTATTTACAGACCATTTATTAGAGAAGGCATGGAAATTATCGGACATTTTGTAGTAAGTCAAGTCAAAGAGAATTCTGTTTTTCAAGCGATGCTGCCAGATAGTGAGTGGGTCAACGAAACGGGATGTACGATATAGATAATATATGACATTTTTGCAGCTGATGATGAGGAAGTTAGCTAAACGAACCGCCTCCGTTGTGCGTCCCTTAGCGTGCGGAATCAGCGCCCAGTAGAGGTCGAAGTTGAGTTGGAGAGTAGGCAGTAACCGATTGAGTAGTGAGTGTAGCAGGTTGAGAGCAGGTTGTATAGCAGGACAGGTGATGAAGAGATGATAGATCGAGCCCTTCTCTCCGCACCATCCGCAGGTAGAAGAGATGTCGGGATTGAGATGGTGGAGGACAGCAAGCGAGGGCAGAAAATTGTGGAGAAGCTTAAATTGAAGATCGCCCTCTTTCTTGGAAGTAGGAAGCTGATAGATGTTCCTCCATTGAATTTTAGTGGAATAGTCGAGGAATCCCAGTTCATGCCAGTGGGAAGAGGAGAGAGTAGACAGATGATGGATCTCCTCGTTGAGAATGGCGTACAGAGTTTTGGATGGTGCGGAGAGTCCATTGTCGAAGGAGGGTAGGTTGAATAGGACTGGACAGTCTGGAAGAACGGAGATGTGTTGAAGATCAGAAGACGGTAGGATGCATCCTTCCTCGAAGAAAAGCTTAGGAAATTGAAGGATGAGCGAAGAGCGGAGATGTTTAATGTCCAGATTTAGCAGGCGTAGAGAGGGAGGTCGGAGTCCTCGGAAAGAAGTGATGAAGGTAAGGGCTTCGATCCATAGGCCGGTGTTGAGATCCAGAAGATGGCGGACGAGACTGACTCCACACGCCGCGAGACGCACGGGAAACGGTCCCCCACCATCAGCTGCACTACTCAAAAGAGGGCAGTTTAAGGGCAAATTGTAGACATGGTTAAGAGAATCAGGTTGTGTTTCGATTCGAGCTCCGGACGCCGTCCAAGCACGCAAGAGTTCGCTATGAAAAACGGGGATACTAGTATAGAATTTCGGGTCGGTGTCAAGATGAAAGAGATTAAAAGCAAAGCCGAGTTTTTGGTATTGTTTGAAAAAGTGGCCGATTAGAAAGAAGGCGGGATGGGAATGGAGACTAAGAAATCGTTGGACTGTGGTAAGTCTAAAAGTGAACATGCGTGCTTGGAGGCATACAAGACCCAGTCCTCCCTTGTCGGGATGTTTATATAAAGTCACTTTTGTGAGGTAGTGTCTCTTGTTGGACCAGACGAAGTCGACAAGGGCATTCTGGAGTTCACTTAGGACATTAGCTGGAGGGGAGAGAACGGCCAGAGAATGACAAATTTTGGAGGCAGCAAGTTGATTTGCGATGATAATTTTGCCTTTGAAGGAGAGGGCGTAAAAAAGACGGGACCAGGAGGAGAGAGTTTTGTTTAGTTTACTTTTGCATTTTTCCCAATTTTGTTGGTCATATTTGTTTGAGTTTCCTAAGTGAACTCCGAGGAAGGAGAGACCTTCACTATTCCATGAAAAATGTAAGGGTTTGTCGCTTCGTCCGGTCCAAGAACCGGCCCAGAGACCCTGGGACTTCTGAGTGTTTAGACATGCAGCAGAGGATCTTGCGAAGAGGCCATAGGCCTCTTCGACTGCTAGAAAGCCCGGATCGGAGGTGACAAATACGGAAATGTCGTCTGCGTACGCCGACACAGCGCACGAAAAATCCGTATTAGGAATAGAAAAGGCCTGATCGGCAAGTTTCTTTCTGAGAGTAATTAAGAAGGGTTCAATAGCAATTGAATAGAGCAGCCCCGAGAGCGGGCATCCCTGACGTATCCCCTTCTCAAATGAGAAGGGGGCCGTCAGGGTGCCACACACTTTGACGAGGCTCTCGGCGCCGCCGTACAAAATTTGGAGATAGGAAATGAATTTGTTTCCAAAGCCCATGGCTCCCAAGGTGTCGAACAGATAGCCGTGATCAACGTTGTCGAAAGCTTTCTTTTGATCCAAGTTGATCACGGCAAGGGGGGTATCATTACAATTAGAATAGGAAATGATATCACGGATTAGGTTGATGTTATCGTGGATTGAACGACCGGGGACACAGTAACTTTGGTATTCGCCGACGACGCTGCCAATGCACTGTCTGAGCCTGTTTGCAAGCAACTTGGCAAAGATTTTATAGTCGGTGTTAAGAAGGGAGACCGGCCGCCAATTGCCAATGTTAGCCAGGTCCCCCTTTTTGGGAAGCAGAGTTATTACTGCTTTCCGTAGAGAGTAGGGTAGAGAACCAGATTGAACTGAAGATTCAAGAACTGAAAAGAAGTCGTTTTTAAGGACGGACCAGAAAGACAGGAAAAATTCTGAAGTGAGGCCGTCCAGGCCGGGTGTTTTATCTTTGCCAAGCTGCTTGACAGCGAGCTCGAGTTCCTCAATAGACAGAGGACAATCAAGGTCCTCTGAATCTTCGGAGTCGAGCTCGCTGACATCTTGTAACAACAGGTTGAGGGCGCTCTTGTCAGTGGGGACTCGGCTATAAAGATTTTTGTAAAAGTCGCGAATGTGCGTTTTAATTTCAGAGGGATTCTGGGAGATAGTTCCAGAAGGCAAGCGGATATGGGAGATGTGTTTAGATTGAGAATTAGATTTTTCCAGATTAAAGAAGTAAGTAGAGCACGAGTCAGTTTCGTTAAGATGTTTAAAACGAGATCTGACAAGAGCGCCCTGTGCTTCAATTTTAAGGAGGTGATTTAAATGGTTTCTCTGCTCGGCTAAAGTTTCCCGAGTTTGGGGTGTTAAGTCTGGCGCAGACTGAATCTCATCAATTTTGCGGTTTATATCTAAGAATGCGTGGCGTTTTTCTTTAGCTAATTTAGAGCCGTACATTTGGCTAAGAGATTTAATGTGCAACTTTCCGAAATCCTACCAAGCGGCGAGATTCGGAAAGTTGCACTTGTCCTCTCTCCATTGTATCAAGAATTGAATAATAATATCGCGGTAGTTGTTATCTCCGAGGAGCGAGTTGTTGAAATGCCAATAGGCACTGCTCCTCGGAGTATGCGAAGGGATTTTAATTGTTAAGGTGACTGCGCAGTGGTCTGAAAGGGAGCACGGAAGAATGGAGCAGGAGTGAATGGAAGGAAAAATACTAGGTGACACATAAAAGCGATCCAACCTGGCTTTGGAAACCCCGCATAGTTTAGCGGGATTATTCCTCAGCCAGGTGAAGTTTTGGTCCAGGGGATTCAGTCTGCGCCAGGCGTCACAAAGAGACAATGCATTGACAGCGTCCCTGAGAGCCATGGTAACTTTGGGTCTGTGCTCGATCGGCATACACAGACGATCAATAGCCGGGTTTTCGGTACAATTAAAGTCACCTCCGATCACAATGACACCGTCACCGCAGCCGGAACAGTGGTCCAGTAATTGATTGATAGCAAGTAAAGCGTTTTTATCGAACTGAGGGATGAGGGTATTATAAATATGATAAATGATATTATTGAATTTAATTTTGGAATATATAATATGTCCATCGTAGATGGTACATGAGGAAATAATATCAATATTATTGTTGTTTTTAACAAGAATGGTAACTCCCGAGCCTTTGGGCCCGGGAGAGCAAAAAGGGGTGTAGGACCACATGTTCCAGCAAGGGCTGTTTTCGTTTAAAATATAGGTTTCTTGTAAACAAACTAGGTCGGGGTTAGAGGCAATTTGATCAATGTATATTTGAAAAGAAGTGTTTTGGATAGGTGCGGAACAGCCCCCGGTGTTGAGATTCAGCAGTGACAGTGTCATTGCTAGGATGGGCACAAATCTACATAACTCCATAATGAAAAAAAGAATTATTTATCCAATGTATTGAGAAGTTTGGAAATCCTCTGCTGCATGCGTTTTTGCAAAAGGGGGTTGTTGCGTAGGGGTTTGAGTTGTCTAACCAGCCCAGGAATGTTTGCCGTGAATTTTCTGGCAATCTGGGCTGGCTTCTTTCTAGCTTTAACCGAAGACAGGAAATCAATGAGTTCGGATTGAGATAGTGGGCCTTTGGTTAGTGGGAAGACTTCAGACGGAAGGTCTTCGTCCGTCTGTGTGTCCTCCCAGTTCACGGAGTCGGTGTCGGCCTCGCCCGCGGTGGACGCCGGAGTCGAGGGCATGGGTGTTTGGGAACCACCGAGGGGGGTGGGTGGGATGGAGGACTGGGAGTTGAGGGCTTGGGAGAGGGTGGGAGAGGCTGTCGACATGGGGCTCGGTTGTTTCCTGGCCAGTTTTCTGCGAGGAGAGGGTGAATGAAGGGGAATGAGTTTGGAGGAGTCATTGACAGGAGTGGGGGAAACCTGTTTGCGTTTAGCAACAACGTCCGAGAAGGATCTGGAGGGGGGAGGGGGGGAGCCCCATATCGGCAGCACTTCGGGGGGATTGGAGGGAGGATTGGTAGGAGGAGCCCGGACTCCGCCCCCGCCAGGGGTGCGCGCTGCATCCGCAGCGAGCGTGCTCGGGCCGGCCGAGTCCGACGCGCGGGGCGAGCCGGACGAATAACGGCCGTAGCCCCATGATGGCCGAGGACCAGCATAGCTCTTGGGGGGCGCGCACGCTGCGGCCCAGGGCCGGGACCCCTCAGGGACCCCGCCCGTGGGTGGGGGTGGTGCGGCGGTCGGAACTTCCGACCGACGAGCCGACCCCGCAGGCGCAGGGGAGGCGGGGCCGGGCGGGTCGGATTTGGATCGTTTGGGTGGGTGTTTGGGGTCGGATTTGGAATTAGGTTTGACGAAGACGGGTGGGGGGTTGAGGGGGTTGGTGTCGCCATTGGCACCGTCGTCCCCGCGGGCGGGGTTCTGCTTCTTGCAGGCTCTGCTTATGTGGCCGAATTCGCCGCAATTGAAGCAACGCACCGACTCCGTGGATAGAAAGACCCGATAATTAGTGCCAGAGAAATTAAAATTGATGTGATCGGGAGGGGTGACATTGGGGTTGAGAAGAATTTGGACCTGTCTTCGGAAGCTCATTATGTGTGTGAGATTTTTACTCTTTAGTCCCAGGGGAATGGGCCGAATCTGCGACACCACCTTACAGAAAGACGACAGGTTGGCCGCAATGACTCCGTTCGGAATTTCAGGGTAGACATTAGAAAGTGTTAGACGGGTAGTAGGACGGACAAGAGGGGTCAGCTCGAGAAAGGAGCCGTCGTACGCTAGTTCTTGTTGTTGAACTGCATCGACGACCGCCTCTCTCGAGCTGAGATAGATGGCAATTCGGCCATTGGAAATCCGAGAAGCTGAGAGTATGTCGTTGGGGTTAAGGTTTTTGGTTATGGCGGCCATGTAGGATTGAACGGAGACATTGTCAGCCGCCTTGAATGAAATGCCATTGTTGCGGGTAACATTCCTGAAAGGCTCATTACCCTCAACAATGGGCTTAGTAGGCCCAGCCTAGGGCACGCTCGGGCCAGCCGAGGGCACGCCCGGCTGAGCCCTTACAGGTGGTTTCGCTTGACTGGTCATGGAGACCAGCCACAGCTAGAAAACCAACGAAATGAAATGCAAAATGAACGTAAATTTACTCTAAAATGATAACACCCGACAGAAGGAGGACGGTCTAGTTAGACCTATAAAGAAAACCGAATATAACAGTATAAAACCTAGGACCATACAAGGTCTAACAAGCTAAATATTCTTACTTTTTCCGGAGCTCGAGAAAAACACGACCTGACTGAAGAAGAAGAAGAAGAAGAAGAAGAAGAAGAAGACTTTTTTTTGACTTTTCAGAAGAAAACTTTATTTCCAATTACTATATACAGAGGTCACAAAAATGTACAATAAAAGAATAGTAAACAGAAAGTAAATTCACAAAGAGAAAACCAATATTTCACAAACTTTACTTTGAGTTAAATATAAACAATACACATGAGTAGATAATAATGAATAACACAGTTTTATTTGAAATTATTGAGAATTACTACAAAAAGTAGACAGTTTGTGTCAATAAGACCAAAAACGAAATACATACACTGTAGAGACAAAAATTTTACCAATTTATGCAAGGGAGCATAAGAAAGGAGAAAAGAAGGGGAATCCTGTACGGCCGGGGAAACGGCACGATTTTGGCTGACCCCGCCGAGGATCCCCGGGAGGGGGGAGCCACCAGATAACTGGGTGTGGGCCAATTGGCCCACTCCGGCGGCTCCCAAAGGGACAGGTGAAAGAAAAGGAAGGGAGAGAAAGGAGTAGGGTCCTGGATGGACCCTGGGAGGGGGTGGGTGGACCGAGAGGGGTCAGAGAGGTAGGGAGGGGGGGAACAACCATGTCACAATTATAAAATTTGGGACATAAATTGTAATTGGTAGGGGGTTAAAAGGAGAGAGGGGGGCTAGGGCCAGCCCGAGTCCTAGTGGCGAGGCCTTAGCACGTCACGCCTACTCTGAGGCGAACAGCTATCCAAGACCCCGGCTTGCGGCCCCACCCCGCCAAAAAAATAAACTATTTGATTAAAAAAGCCATGTTAAACTATTATTATTACATAACAGAAGGGCGCTATTTACAGACCATTTTGTACAGAAAGTATTGATATTATTGGACATTTTGTAAAAGGTAAATTCAATGAGTATTTTGTTTTTTAAGCGGTATTGCCAAATGGTCAAAGGATCTACGAAACGGGAAGTACGGTAGAGATAATAGATGACATTTTTGCAGCTGATGATGAGGAAGTTGGCTAAACGAACCGCCTCCTTTGTGCGTCCCTTAGCGTGCGGAATCAGTGCCCAGTAGAGATCAAAGGTGAGTTGTAGAGAGGGCAGAAGACAGTTGAGTAGCGATTGAAGCAGACGGAGAGCTGGTTGTATAGCGGGACAGGTGATGAAGAGATGATGGATCGAGCCCTTCTCTCCGCACCATCCGCAGGTAGAAGAGATCTCCGGATTGAGATGGTGGAGGACAGCAAGTGAGGGCAGAAAGTTATGAAATAACTTAAATTGAACATCGCCCTCTTTCTTGGAGGTAGGTAGCTGATAAATGTTCCTCCATTGAAGTTTAGTAGAAGGGTTGAGGAATTCCAAATCGTGCCAGTGAGAGGAGGAGAAGGAAGACAGATGATTGATCTCCTCGTTGAAAATGGCGTACAGAATTTTGGATGGTGCGGAGAGTCCATTGTCGTAGGAGGGTAGGTTGAATAGGACTGGACAGTCTGGAAGAACGGAGATGTTTTGAAGATCAGGAGAATGTAGGATACATCCTTCCTCGAAGAAAAGCTTAGGGAATTGAAGGATGAGTGAAGAGCGGAGACGTTTAATGTCCAGATTTAGCAGGCGTAGAGAGGGAGGTCGTAGTCCTCGGAAAGAGGTGACGAAGGTAAGGGCTTCGATCCATCGGCCGGTGTTGAGATCCAGAAGATGGCGGACGAGGCTGGCTCCACACGCCGCGAGACGCACAGGAGGCGGTCCCCCACCATCAGCTGTAACGCTCAAAAGAGGACAGTTTAAGGGCAAATTGTAGACATGGTTGGGAGAATCAGGTTGTGTTTCGATTCGAGCTCCGGACGCCGTCCAAGCACGCAAGAGTTCACTATGAAAAACAGGGATGCTAGTATGGAATTTCGGATCAGTGTCAAGATGAAAAAGATTAAAATCAAAACCGAGTTTTTGGTATTGTTTGAAAAAGTGGCCGATTAGAAAAAAGGCGGGATGGGAATGGAGACTAAGAAAACGTTGGACTGTGGTGAGTCTACAAGTGAACATGCGTGCTTGGAGGCATACAAGACCCAGTCCTCCTTTGTCGGGATGTTTATATAAGGTTTCCTTTGTTAGGTAGTGTCTCTTGTTAGACCAGACGAAGTCGACAAGGGCATTCTGGAGTTCACTTAGGACATTAGCTGGAGGGGAGAGAACGGCCAGAGAATGGAAAATTTTGGAGGCGGCAAGTTGATTGGCAATTATAATTTTGCCTTTGAAGGAGAGGGCGTAAAATAGACGGGACCAGGAGGAGAGAGTTTTATTTAGTTTATTTTTGCATTTTTCCCAATTTTGTTGGTCATATTTGTTTGAGTTTCCTAAGTGAACTCCGAGGAAGGGGAGACCTTCACTATTCCATGAAAAGTTTAAGGGTTTGTCGCTTCGTCCGGTCCAAGAACCGGCCCAGAGACCCTGGGACTTCTGAGTGTTTAAACATGCAGCAGAGGATTTTGCGAAGAGGCCGTAGGCCTCTTCGACTGCAATAAAGCCCGGATCGGAGGTGACAAAGACCGTTATGTCGTCTGCGTATGCCGACACAGCGCACGAAAAATCCGTATGAGGAATACGAAAAGCATGGTCGGCTAAATTCTTTCTGATATTAATTAAGAAAGGTTCAATTGCAATAGAATAGAGCAGCCCCGAGAGCGGGCATCCCTGACGTATCCCCTTCTCAAATGAGAAGGGGGCCGTCAGGGTGCCACACACCTTGACAAGGCTCTCGGCGCCGCCGTACAATATTTGAAGATAGGAAATGAATTTGTTCCCAAAGCCCATGGCTCTCATGGTGTCAAAGAGATAGCCGTGATCAACGTTGTCAAAGGCCTTTTTTTGGTCTAGGTTGATCACGGCTAGGGGGGTATCGTACAAATTTGAGTAAGAAATAACGTCACGAATTAGGTTGATATTGTCGTAGATGGAGCGACCAGGGACACAATAACTTTGGTCGTCGCCAACGACGCCGCCAATGCACTGCCTCAGTCTATTTGCAAGCAACTTGGCAAAGATTTTATAGTCAGTATTCAGAAGGGAGACCGGGCGCCAATTAGCAATGTCGGCCAGGTCCCCCTTCTTGGGAAGCAGAGTGATGACTGCTTTCCGGAGGGAATGGGGTAAGGAACCAGAATGAATAGAAGATTCGAGAACTGAAAGAAAGTCATTTTTTAGGACGGGCCAGAAAGATTGGAAAAATTCTGATGTGAGGCCGTCTAATCCGGGTGTTTTATCTTTGCCAAGTTGCTTGACGGCGAGCTCGAGCTCTTCAATAGACAGAGGACAATCAAGGTCCTCTGAATCTTCGGAGTCGAGCTCGCTGACATCTGTTAATAGTTGATTGAGGGCGCTCTTGTCAGTGGGGACTCGGCTATATAGGTTCTTATAGAAATTACGAGCGTGTAATTTAATATCTGCAGGATTTTCAGAGATGATACCAGAGGAGAGACGGATATGAGAAATATTTTTGGATAGAGAATTTGATTTTTCTAGATTGAAGAAGTATGTGGAGCACGAGTCAGTTTCGTTAAGATGTTTAAAACGAGATCTGACAAGAGCGCCCTGGGCTTCAGATTTAAGGAGATAATTTAGGTGATTCCGTTGGTCAGCTAAGGTTTCCTTAGTTTGGGGTGTTAAGTCTGGCGCAGACTGAATCTCATCGATTTTACGGTTTATTTCTAAGAAAGAATTGCGTTTTTCTTGGGCCAGTTTAGAACCATACATTTGGGTGAGGGATTTAATGTGCAACTTTCCGAAATCCCACCAAGCGGCGAGACTCGGAAAGTCGCACTTATTCTCTCTCCATTGTATCCAGAATTGAATAATAATGTCGCGGTAATTATGGTCTCCGAGGAGCGAGTTATTGAAATGCCAATAGGCGCTGCTCCTCGGAGTGTGGGAAGGAATTTTTATAGTTAGTGTAACAGCGCAGTGATCGGAGAGAGAACAAGGGAGAATAGAACAGGTGTGAATGGAGGAGATGAGATTAGGGGGGACATAAAAGCGATCCAACCTGGCTTTGGAAACCCCGCATAGTTTAGCGGGGTTATTCCTCAGCCAGGTGAATTTTTGTTCGAGGGGATTCAGTCTGCGCCAGGCATCACAAAGAGACAATGCATTGACAGCGTCCATGAGAGCCATGGCAACTTTGGGTCTGTGCTCGATCGGCATACACAAACGATCAATAGCCGGGTTTTCGGTACAATTAAAGTCACCTCCGATCACAATGACACCGTCACCGCAGCCGGAACAGTGGTCCAATAATTGATCAATGGCCAGGAGAGCATATTTATCTTGTTGGGGAATAATGGTATTATAGATGTGATAAATCGTGTTGTTATATTTAATTTTGTTATAAAGAATATGGCCATCATAGATGGCGCTAGCAGAAATAATTTCAATATTGTTATTATTGTTTTTAATAAGAGTAGTTACTCCCGAGCCTTTGAGCCCGGGAGAACAAAATGGGGTATAGGACCACATGTTCCAGCAAGGGTTATTTTCATTAAGGTTATATGTTTCTTGTAAAAGAACTAGGTCGGGGTTGGACGCGATCTGGTCAATATAAATTTGGAAAGAAGTGTTTTTGGTAGGGGCAGAGCAACCTGCGGTGTTTAGGGTAAGCAGTGACAGTGTCATTGCTAAGACGGGCCAAAAATTACATAAATTCATAAAAGTAGAAAATAATTTACTTATCTAAAGTAGAAACGAGTTTGTAAATCCTCTGCTGCATGCTTTTTTGCAGAAGGGGATTGTTTCGGAGAGGTTTGAGTTGTCTGACCAGCCCAGGAAGATTAGATGTGAATTTTCTTGCAATCTGGACTGGTCTCTTGCTGGATTTAACCGAAGACAGGAATTTGATCAGTGATGATTGGGATAGGGGGCCTTTGGTTAGTGGGAGAACTTCAGACGGAAGGTCTTCGTCCGTCTGAGTGTCCTCCCAATGCACGGAGTCGGTGTCGGCCTCGCCCGCGGTGGACGCCGGGGACGACGGCATGGGGGTTTGGGAACCACCGAGGGGGGTGGGTGGGAAGGAGGATTGGGAATTGAGGGCATGGGTGAGGGTGGGCGAAACCGTCGACATGGGGCTCTGTTGTTTCCGGGCAAGTTTTCTGCGGGGGGAGGGTGACTGGAGGGGGATAAGTTTGGGGGAATCGGAGACAGGAGTGGGGGAAGTCTGTTTGCGTTTAGTAACGACATCGGAAAAGGATCTTGAGAGTGGAGGGGGAGAACCCCATATCGACGGCACTTCGGGGGGATTGGAGGGAGGGTTGGTAGGGGGAGCCCGGACTCCGCCCCCACCGGGGGCGTGCGCTGCAGCCGCGGTGCCCGGTGAGGGCACACCCGGCCCGGCCGTGTCCGATGCGCGGGGCGCATCGGACGGGGGCCCCGTAGAGCCCCGGGCTGGCCGGGAGGGGAGCGCGCGCGGTGCGGGTTCAGGCCGGGACCCCTTGGGGTCCCCGCCCGAGGAAGAGGACGACCCGGCGGTCGGAACTTCCGACCGACGAGTCGACCCCGGAGGCGGAGGGGAGGCGGAGCCAGGCTGGTTGGGTTTGGAGCGTTTGGGTGGGTGTCTGGGATCGGATTTGGGGACGGGTTTGACGAAGACAGGAGGGGGGTTGAGAGGGTTGACTTCGCCCCCGTCACCGTCGTCCCCACGGGCGGGCTTCTGCTTCTTGCAGGCTCGGCTGATATGGCCAAATTCGCCGCAATTGAAGCAGCGCACCGACTCCGTGGATAAAAAGACTCTATAGTTGGTACCGGAAAAATTAAAATTGATGTGGTCGGGAGGGATGACATTGGGGTTGAGTAGGACTTGTACCTGCCTTCGGAAACTCATTATATGATTGAGATTTTTGGTCTTTAGTCCCAGGGGAATGGGCCGGATCTGCGACACCACCTTACAAAATGACGACAGGTTGGCCGCAATGACTCCGTTCGGGATTTCCGGGTATACGTTAGAAAGTGTAAGACGGGTGGTTGGGCGGACAAGAGGTGTCAGCTCGAGAAAGGAGCCGTCGTATGCAAGTTCCTGTTGTTGGACTGCATCGACGACCGCCTCTCTCGAGCTGAGATAGATGGCAATTCGGCCATTTGAGATGCGTGAAGCGGATAGAATATCTTTGGGATTCAGGATTTTAGTAATGGCGGCCATGTATGATTGAACGGAGACATTGTCAGCCGCCCTGAAAGAAATTCCATTGTTCCTAGTGACATTCCTGAACGGCTCGTCAGGAATGTCAATAGGCTTAGTAGGCCCAACCGAGGGTACGCTCGGGCCAGCCGAGGGCACGCTCGGCTGAGCCTTTACAGATGTGTTCGCTTGACTGGTCATGGTGACCAGCCACAGCGAGAAATGAACGAAATGAAATGCAAAATGAACGTAAAATTACTCTAAAATGATAACACCCGACAGAAGGAGGACGGTCTAGTTAGACCTATAAATAAAACGGAATACAACAGTATAAAAACGGGGACCTAACAGGGTCTAAAAGCTGAAATATTCTTACTTTTCCGGAGCTCGATCGAAACACGTCCGAACACGAAGAAGAAGAAGAAGAAGAAAAAAATCAGAACAAAAACAAGGCCTTTTCCGACTGACTCTGTCGGAAAAGCCAATAAAGGAAATAAAATAAAATAACATTCAGATTTCTTTTTTAAAAAAACACAAGAAATTCCATTTATGTGGCCATTCCAAAATGTAAACAGTTTTACGAAGGGGCTTAACCCCCCCCCCCCCAAAAAAAAACAGAAGGAAGGAAAAAAGAAACAATGGAAGTTTACAACAAAAAGCTAAAGGTTTCCAAAACTTAAAGAATGTTATCTTCCCAAGAATAATGCCATCAAAATTGTTTGGTGCACATGTAAAACCGCCCCTGATGTTGCAGACTAGTTGAGGATCATTTTCAAATTTGTTTTTGATTAATAGAATATTTAATTCAGGCCAATGATATAGGCCTATATTTTGACCAAATAATTATGAAAAGTCAACAGAAATTAATGGTGTGTCAAAGTCAATCGTACAAAAGCTATAGGATATTTTGAGTTCCAAATTATTGTTTGATGAAAGGCTTATTTGCTTGAAAACTGAAGAAAACGTCAAATGTAGGCCTAATGGTAGTTTAAGAACAGTGCAATTCTTTAATGACTGTATTACACTCCTTTCGTTAAAACAAACTGAACCTTCTGAAGTGATACTCAGCATTAATAAGAGAATGTATGTTTTTCTTTTCAGCACCAAAAGAGTGAAAATACCGTAATACTATAATGACATTCACGAGAGGATTACAGTTGCACACATCAGTATATGATGTGCTTCAGCCATCTACGCCGGACAAAATTATTTCACCGTGCACAGACGGTCAGGTTGGCCGGAGATTGTGCGTTAAGCCCGGGCAGACCCACGCGAAAATCACGCTGCGATAGTCGGCGGCAAAAAGTGCAAAGTGGATGGTACCCTGAAGCACACGGTTAGTATTTGGCACTCGTGTGGAAAGGAGCCCTGCTTAATGCCTTTGTCCTCGTGCGCACGGGACGGAAACAATTTTAAAAGTTTTTATTTTGAACCCCCCCCCAAAAAAAATGTTGACCAGAAAGTAATACCAATGACGATTTCAGGGACTTTTCCAAAGCCAAATGGGACAAATCTTGGAGAAATTGAGAGAAAATGAAAAAACTGTTTGGACCCCTGTACATTTTCAATGGGCCGATTTTGCTTTTTGCCTGCAGGGCCCATTTATGCGCATGCGTGCAGAAATTTGAATTTATTAGGAAACTGGTCTATGGTCATGATGCCTTGTCATGTCCTTGTCATGAATCATTTATGATAAGGCTCAAACTCGGTCGCTGATTGGATCCTTCGGAAAAGCGGGGGAGAATCGTCGAAAAGTAAAGACAAAGTTAAGAATTGCCTGCCAACTTATCCAAGACCCTTATGGCGCGCGATCCAAAATCATGCACGTTTGACAAAACCGGCTGCGGATCCGGCTGCATTTTGTAAACTACGCATGCGTGAGGCCAGAACGCACGTACGAAGCCGGGATTTCGAGAAGACACAACGTTAGTGAATTTGGCGCGCGGGCGCCTCCGAAATAACAACAAACACTTTCATATTTAACTGTTGAATTTCATGTTTGCATTTTTTAAGATATCAGATCAAAATGTGGCTACTTTTCTGTAAAAATTAAGAGTCTTGGCTAAAAATGGATATCAGGCAATGTAGCCTCAAATTTGGCCCCAAATAAGACATGCATGCAAAACCACGAGTAACCTAACAATAGAAAAGTATTTATGAAAAACGACAGTTAAATATATACGTGTTAACACAAGGGTCTTTGGCCCAAGACTATGTTCCAGCCAGCAATGCTCCAGTGGAGCGCATTTTTAGCAGAGGAGGGATTATTATGAGGCCCCACCGTGCAAATCTATCCCAACAGATGCTGGAGACCCTTATGTTCTTGAAATGCATGAACATATCCTTTGAGGAACCTGCCGTTGACTTTAAAATAAAAAAATCCAACAAAATCCTAACCTTGATTGAGTGGATTATTAGTTTATTACGTGTTTAGTAGCTGGCCTCGGCCTCGGCCTTGGCCTCGGACGGCCTCGGTCTCGGCCTCGGAGGTTGTGGCCTCGGTCTCGGCCTCGGTCTCGGCCTCGGAGGTTGTGGCCTTGACTACAACACTGACCGCATCCTCCGCTGATCACCTGGAGCTAAGCCATGCATGGTCTGGACTTTGTAGGGATGGAATTTTACCTCTGCTGCCATTCGTGAAAAGGACGACTTTGGAATGTGCAGTTGGTTGCGCCTGGCTGATTGTCTTGGGTCGTCTTCCATGCTGGCTCGAAACTGTGCCAAGGAATTAATGTCTCTCCGTGTCCTTGGCCTGCCACTGTTCTCCTTATTCCGATTCAAACTGGTGCCATGATTTTCATACTTTGCCACATTTCGCTTGACTGTTCGTCCAACAGGTGGGTCCCTGTTAGGAAATCTCTGCTGGAAACTTTCGATCGTTTGGGCAACATCCTGAGTTTCATGGAAGGTTTTGACCATAAAGACTCGCTGCTCAGTTGTGAACTGTTGGCCAACCATCTTGGCATTGGGGCAATCAAAAGAAGTTCTCCACTACAATAAGTAGGCCTATACATGGACACATACACGAGCATGGAAGACGACCCAAGACAATCATCCATTCGTAACCAACTACACATTCCAAAGTCGTCCTTTTCACGAATGGCAGCAGAGGTAAAATTTCATCCCTACAAAGTCCTGACCAGGCATGGCTTAGCTCCAGGTGATCCAGAGCGGAGGATGCGGTATTCGAGATAGTTCACTGCTGTGCGACGACGATTTATCTGTGGTGATGAGGCAAAGTTTCCTCTGAACGGGTGCATCAACAAACAGAACACGAGAGCCTATGTAGCAAAAGACAATCCACCAGGGAGTTTACTTCAGACTCAAGAAACGATCAGAGAGATTCCCTTCATGACTGGGCTGCTATAACCACGGACGGACAGCTTCTTGGAATGAAAAATGTAAAAAGTCACAGTCAGTCACTCCTAGTTGGGGGCTGACCTTGCTGCACAAAAAAATGACATAACTTGATTGGCTTGACTGATTTTGATGAAATAGAGATTATTTTTCATGTAAGAAGTTCCCGCACCAGGATCTGTCGAAATCTAGATTCTGAGGTTGCCTGGTTTGGCCTGGACATTTTTTGGGGGACACCATGTATAGGACAACACCCATGGTGTTAATTAACACCAACAGTTAGTGTTATTTATCCCAACACCAAACGTGGTGTAACTGTATACCAGTGTTGTAGTACTCGTACTCGTACTCATCAAAATGTACTCGTACTCACATGACAAAAATATATGTACATGTACTCGTACTCGTCATAAAGTACTCGTACTCATAACAGTGTAGTGTCATAAAACCTTGCTAATGGTCAAATCCTATCTGCCCTGTGGTTGGACCTGTGGTCTGCCCATTATACATTATACAGGGTGTTTAAAAAAAAAAGGTAATCCAACTTTAAAGGGTTAATATGGCCTGGCTATATGTTTACCAGCAAAAAACATGGTATCATCTTAAAACAGAAGCTTTGTGCTTGTCAATGATACTGTAGCGTGATCCAATGTGGGTTCTTTTCCCCTTATTAGCAAAACGCCAACAAAGGGAGACTTTACAAATCCTGTCAACTCGAAAGAAATACTGGTTTATTCCATGCAAAAGCTTGGGCTACAACTTGCCACTTTCAGTAACAAATCCCAGCCAATATCACACAAAAGAACTGTCTATTTTTAGAGTCCAATTTTCGCTGCATTGTCTGCCGCACGCGCGGCTGGCCAATCACAAACTGGGTCACTGCAACCGCAAGTCAACCTATACCGGTGGTATAGCCACCGATACCGGCGGTATAGCACCGGCGGCATGGAAACAAGAAAACAAATGTGTCCGCTGCACTGCCCCCTCCCAAGATTCAGCCTATTCTCCTGAATAGGGCACAAAACAAAGAAAATATACACATTTTCAGCAACAACGATGCAAACCAAAGTGTCCATTTCAAATAGTGTTCATCAGTTCAAGTGTTAGTTAGAAACACATTCAAAATCATACATCAAAGAACGCCAAGGATTTCCCAAGAGTCTGATACTTGCCTGGGGCGGCCACGGAAATGTTGGTCGATGATGATTTAGGGCCCCAAATTGGTTTCTAATTCATGCAGAGACACCACATTCGGCGAGGACAACCCACAGCACAGAGTATCAGCATGTATGTGTCCGTATAGTCTATTCTCCTCCGGGCGCACCGAGGCCTCCTCTGTGCCACGTCCGCCAGAGCACGTCACCAGGCTCGCGTATTCCGAGTGTCTCTGATTCCTTGAAGGTCCGCGTACCCGAATAAGGATCCTCCACTGTCTCCCTCGTCACGTTCGAAAACTCTTCCCTCATCAGGACCGCTTCCGTTTGTGTCGCGACCTCGGCTGTTGTTCCCCTCAAAAACTCGAGGGGTGGGTCGCACTCAACCATCCCGGCGGTGGACGACATCAGCGGAGTACCATTTCCCGCCCAGGAAGATTTTCCCCCGATGTGCAGAAAGCTCGGGCGGCACGCTGGCGACTCGTCTGACCCGATGCACTTGGGCCGCATCCTTCGGCCCCACACCAGTCGCAGCATGCTGGATCTTCATGTGCCTCGTCAGGTAGTCGGAGCGGCGGTAGCTAGTGTCACATACATCGCAGGTATATTTGCGCTCCTCGTGTGTAGCTTTCTCATGGCGTCTTCTAGTAAACGAGGACCCATAACTCTTGCCGCAAACTCTACACGAAAAGCTTTGTCCTTTTTCCATGCTGGGGTTTGGCTCTGATCTGCTGGACTGTGCCTCGCGTCTGCCGTTCCTGTGTGACTGATTGTTATCTCCTCTTATACGTTACAGTTAGATCCGTTTCCATTGAAAACATAGACTTGCTGCAAGTACCGCCGGGGTTTCCGTACGGCCCTGCCGCGGCGCGTGCGGGGTGTACATGTGCTTGTAGTCGCGTTGCTCATACAGGAGGTGGGGCTGCCTATACCGGCAGTGGGGCTGCCTATACCGGCGGTTTGGCTGCCCATACCGGCGGTGGGGCTGCCTATACCGGCGGTGGGGCTGCCCATACCGGCGGTTTGGCTGCCCATACAGGCGGTTTGGCTGCCCATACCGGCGGTGGGGCTGCCTATACCGGCTGCCCATACTGGTGGTGGGGCTGCTCACACCGGCGGTGGGGTCTTCTGGCTTGCCAGCAGGTGCCCGCAATGCCGACTCTGGGAATCCACAGTCTTTCGCGCTCACTCCATGGCAAGGTTTCAGTCTGTCTGCGTGCACTACTTGGGGAGCAGAGCGGGGGGTCCTTCTGATTTTGTACACGACATCGGAAAGTCTTTCCACCACGACAAAGGGCCCACTCCAGTTCAGGGACAGCTTAGGGCAGATGCCCCTCTTTCGCACCTTACTGTGGAGCCAGACAACATCCCCTCCATTGTACAGCACCCGCCCCGCATTTCTGTCGTAGTGCTTCTTCTGAGCCTTCATCTGTGCACCGGTGGTCTCCCTGGCAACGTCGTGAGCAAGCATGAGTTTCTCTTGTAAGTTCTGGGCATATTCGGCTTGAGTGGTTGGGGCCTCTGGGCTGGAACCAACTAGCAGATCAATAGGCATTCTGACTTCCCGGCCTAGCATCATGGTATTCGGCGTCTCCTTGGTGGTCTCGTGCTCTGCTGACCTGTATGCCATGGCGAGTAAGGCGAGGTGTTCGTCCCAGTCTGTTTGCGATTTATTGACCCAGAGGCTCAGCATGGCTTCAATCGTGCGGTTAAACTGCTCGATCATGCCGTCAGATCTTGGATGGTATGCTGTGGTGCGAGTTTTTCTCACGCCAAGGATTGAACACATCTCCGTGAAGACTGCTGACTCAAATTCTCTGCCTTGATCCGAGTGGACCTCAAGGGGGACTCCAAATCTGGCAACAAACTCGTCTACGAGCTTAGTAGCTACAGTCCTTACTCTGTGGTCAGGGAATGGATAGCATTCGGTCCATCTGGTGAAATAATCACCGACCACAACAATGTACCGGTTCCCTCGTTCAGTAATAGGGAGGGGCCCCATGACGTCAATCGGTATCCTCTCCATCGGTGCTCCAACCAGGTACCAATAACCCTTCGCTCGCCGTGGGGACTTGACACTCCGGGTTAGGACGTTCCAGTACTGCAACACTGTCTACAGGTTCGAGGACGGCGGCATCCGTCCCCTTCCATAGCATGAGTGCTTCAGGCGACAGGTTCAAAAGTCTCACAGGGACGCGGTTGTCTCTGGTCTCGACGAGAGCACTGGCCACCAGAACTTCGCGGTCCTTCGCGAGGGTCCCTCTGTTTTGCAGTACGCCCCACGCCGGCAACTCACCATGGCCGTCGACGACAACTTGGCATTTCAGCAAAACTTCAGACGAGGGGGGCACAACGTTTTCGGCTAGACGGACACGACAGATTACCGGTTCTTGGGGGTATTTCTGCAGGGGAACTCTGTAGTTACCAACAGTGAAGCACTCCTCGTCCCAAATCAACTGACATTTATGTTCTCGCAAAAAGTCCAGTCCTAGTATGGCATCATCGCTAATGTCCGCGACCCAAACGCTGTGTTCGAGTTCACTTCCCCCAACTTTGATCGTCATCTTTGGACGCCCAACGACGTTCAGCTCACTTCCATCCGCTTGGCGAAACCTGCGATCGGCGCAGAGAAGCATGGGCCTCGACCTTGGACTTGTCCTTTTGAAAAGCTGGGTCGAAACAAAACTTTCCGTTGCACCAGTGTCTATAAGAAAACTTATTGCCACATCCATAAGTTTTCCTCGGATATACAACCCCAACTCTGCAGAAGACGCAGGTCGCAGTCCTACCCCGGGTTTCAGAACGGGCGCACGTTCAGTTGTTTCCCTTTTTGTCTGGATGGGGGGTGTTACCAGGGGCGATTCTGCAGATACCGGCGGTTGGGGCGCGCATACCGGCGGTTGGGCTGCCCATACCGGCGGTTGGGCTGCCCATACCGGCGGTTTGGCTGCCTGTACCGGAGGTTGGGCTGCCTGCACCAGCGGTGAGGCTGACCATACCGGCGGTTTGGCTGCCTGTACCGGCGGTTGGGCTGCCCATACCGGCGGTTTGGCTGCCTGTACCGGCGGTTGGGCTGCCTGCACCGGCGGTGGCATTGCCAATACCTCTGTATTTAGGGAGTGATGCCCTTCGGTTTTGCCAGCTGGGCTTTGGGCAACAAGCCCAGCTGCTCCTCGTTTAATGCTCGTTGACTGTCTGCGGGCAGGGGACATCGCGCCCGAAAATGATCGGTACTCGTACTCCCGCACCTCCAACATTTTGGCTTCCAGTCTTTGGGTTTCCTTCCCACCTGGCTGCGTCGTTGGAGGTCCAACACGTCTCGGAGCATCAAAGCTATTTGGTCAGTCGAAGAGGGGTTTAGGGCTTCTTCCTTACCGGCCTCATGTTGTACTGCACGTGATCGGCCCGCTTTCTCCGCCTCACCCCACGCCTCGGCCTCTGACACGATTTCTACTGCTTCATCTAGCGTCGAAGGCTTTCCTTGGAAGAGTGCCCGCTTAAGTTCAAGCTCGTTTAAAGCATTCTTGAATTTTCAAAGGCGAAATCTTCCTGGAAGGTGGATCCACTTTCAGGGTAGGCACGCCGGACCAACTTCCGAATGGCCAGGCCCAGTTCAGCGACCGTTTCCCCGGCTCGCCTCTTCCTTGAAGTCAATTCAGCGCGATGGCGAATGCGCTGGCTTGCTGTGCCGAAGCGACGCTCTAGGGCCTTGACCAGTTCACTGTAGGACGACTGAAAATCTTTTCCCAAAGAGCATGCCACCTCGAGTGCTGGTCCTTTCAATGCCACCAACAGGTAGTCCGCTCGTTGCTTTTTGTTCCATGAATTGATCTCTCCAACGCGCTCGAAGTGGACCAAATAATCCTCCAGACACGACGACCCGTCGTACTCCCGAGCCTTCACCCGCGGTGCCGCTCCGGTGCGTTCCACGTTCACAGGCTGGCCAACCGCATTCGCAGCAGGGCAACCGCTGGTAGCGGTGTCCGTGTGCTCTACGGTGCGCCTGCCCGCGTGACGAGGCTCACAACCGTTGCGTGCCCCGGTGGGATAGGTCGAGGCCCCTGGGAAATTGACGTCAAGGCGGTGCTCACCTTCGCTGTCTTACTCACTGCACGCCGCCCGCCACTGTGTACGAAGATCGTCCATGAGCCCCTTTCGGTGTTTCTGAAAACCGCGTGACTTATTTCCTCTACCGGAATCGTCTCTCCTCGATAGGCCTGGCGTCTCCGGCACAAGCTGTCGAGGTCGTTGTCTGGTCGTGCGCGTCTGTACCTCTGCGTGTACTGTCAAGCAATTGGCCTTTTAGTGGTACGGCGGACACAATAGGAGGGCACTATTTGATTTGGGTAAACATTTTGTGAAAACACAAATTCCAGTGAAAGTCAGAATCAGATATTGTTTTGAGTTAAAGTACAATCCATAGTACAATCCATAGATCACGCCTAATCTTCACCTTTGAATTTTCCTGTGGTTTAACAAAAGGTATACCCAAATCAAATAGCGCCCTCTCCTATTGTGTCCGCCATACCTTTAAAAGGCTAATGACTGCTGCAACCGTTCGATGCCCATGGAGATATCACTGATGACCTCAGCAACACCCCGTGCCGACTCCGTGTGGCTTGCCATTTTATTCCTTTGAAAAATCCTGTCAATATCCGACCGCTGCCACCATTTGTAGCGTGATCCAATGTGGGTTCTTTTCCCCTTATTAGCAAAACGCCAACAAAGGGAGACTTTACAAATCCTGTCAACTCGAAAGAAATACTGGTTTATTCCATGCAAAAGCTTGGGCTACAACTTGCCACTTTCAGTAACAAACTGAACTAACACACACTGTATATTACTGGTTCTAGTGCAAGAAAATCCCAGCCAATATCACACAAAAGAACTGTCTATTTTTAGAGTCCAATTTCCGCTGCCTTGTCTGCCGCACGCGCGGCTGGCCAATCACAAACTGGGTCACTGCAACCGCAAGTCAACCTATACCGGCAGTATAGCCACCGATACCGGCGGTATAGCACCGGCGGCATGGAAACAAGAAAACAAATGTGTCCGCTACAATACTTTAGGTTACATTCCAGGGTCACGCATCATTGAGCACCACTGTCTTGAAATTGTGGTGCAAAATTGCAGTTGGTTCACTTTTCTGCTAAACAAAATCGACACAGATTCATGTTCAATCATTGGATTTTATTCATGATCATGATTAAAACATTTTACAGCAGAGGTTTTTGATATTCTCTCATTGGCCAAGACCCTCCACGTGTCCACCTCCCCTCTCCAAGCACAGTTGACATCGACGGCGGATGTCGTCAACAGCTCGTCTCATCGCTGTTCAAAATCGCCTCCAAGAACTCTTTCACGAACGCGTGATTGCTCTGAACCACCCCGTTGAATGGCCCCAAAGGTCACCAGACCTCACCCCCTGCGACTTCTTTTCCGGAAGATATTTTGGTCCTGAAATTGTTTTTAATTATTCCAAAATGACCTCTGCAACCTGAAACAGTCTCTAATAACCCTATTTTTTCCATTTTGTGAAGTTTTGTGAACCGTATCTTTCGGTAGAAAATGCAGTTTTCTTTAAGCATCTTTAAACAATGCCATACAAGTGCAATGCCTCCTAATGTTTTGTAGATTTGTCATTTTTTCTTAAATCTCATCCCTGTCCTTCGGCCCATCCCCCCCCCCCCCCCTGTCAAAAAGTGGATGACATATGCCCCACCCCCGGAATATACGCCTTTGGGTTAATTATTAATGAGGTTGGCTTTAACCACAAATCCCATTACAATACAAAGAATAGCAATTATCATAAATGCATTAGGTTTATTTATTTATTTATTTATTTCACCAAACACATTACCATAAAGCAAGTAAAAAAAAAAAATCAAATGATCATCCGGGTTTTTTCAAAAGGAGGATGAAGCCTTTTTATTTGTAATTTTTTTTTCAAGATGGCCGCCAAGCATTTAAATTCATAATAGTCGCCAAATGTTCACTTCAAAATGACCGCCAGCCTTTTATTAGCTATTCTACTTGTAAGTTGAGTCAAAACATCCATGTTAAACAGTGTTCTATGTAAAGTACCGGTACCCAATTGTTTATGCATGTTCCATTCAATTGCATTTTTACTTCAACAAACTATTCAGCTCGCATATTGTGAATGCCAGTGAACTACCACCCTCGCGGGCTTTGTAGAAGTCTAAAATATTGGGAAATGAAATCGATCATCGAAAGAATGGTGTCAATAAAAGCGAACTACATGAAAAATCTAGGTTCCTTTTTAGGGAAAAAATTACCAGAAAAAAACAGATGCGGCTTCAAAAAGGGATGCGAGTGGGGACGATCAACTGGTGTTTTTTTTTTACTTGGCCTAACAGCAGATCCTTCTAGATTCGTGTTCGTCTCTGACTTATTGTTGCCTTGTTTGCGTGACATTTCATGTGCATGTTTGGAAAAAAAAACATTGAAGTGATCATTCATGGTATACTTGGCAGGTTAAACCACGCGAAATGCTTGGCCATGGTTTGCTGCAGAAGGCACTTCATTATCATTACTTATTACGCCATAGCAGGTCCAACACGGTCTCGTAACGTCACATTTTTGTCGGTCATTCCATGTCAGACCAACACACCTTTAGACCTTAGGTCTTCCGATTTTAATAGAAATTGCTGCGCCTTTCCATGTGGTCAGGGCGGAGATTACAAAAAAATTGACAATTTTAGCTTAAAACACCACCCTTTTAGTAAAAATACATCACAACCCTGTCAGTTTTCACCGAATATATGCAAATTTGGTATCAAAATAGTGAGAATAACATGCTCTAATCAACTATGTTGTCAACATTAAGTTTTGTCAAAATTAGGTCACCATGACCTTTGAAAAACCACCTTGACCTTTGACCCCATTTAAAAAATAGAGTATCATTCAGAAAATCAATGAAATTAAAACTGTTTGGTAGTGTGTGTCATTCTCTATTAGAATCCGTTTAAATCTTCTTGGGGTCTTCAAAATGTAAATTGTTATTACTGTTTTTTTACAATTGGTAGATGAGCCAATTTAGCCTGTACATATATTGGAAGTCACCACACTTACTCTTCTGTTTCAGCAAATTACTAACATTATTTTTGGTTTGTAGCGAGTGCAAAACCACACAAGGCAGTACTTTTTTGAAATTTGAGGAGGGTATCTTGTGAGTATTTTTACGAACAGTATTGAGTCCGAGTTGTGCTGTGATAATGAGGTGCTGTCTTTGGTACTGACTGGACAAAACATGACACATGGGGGCGCCAAAATCATGCATAATAATACTCTCTGCAAATTACACACAAGGCATGCATGATGGAGAAAGTCAACAGCAGTTTGATAGTTTGCTAGCCCATTCTGTTTTTGGCAACCCAGATAGTATTTATAAGTACAACTTGGGCCCAGTTCTACCCGCACCTAGCACAGCGATCATACATACTGTCGAAACACATTTCAAAGTTACCAAATTACAAGTCTGTAACGTGTGTAATATGGTCATGAAGGAAATCTAAGGTACGGTAATAGTCAATTTAAATGTGCAAAGAAACTTTGATTTTGACATCTGGGTAATTTATATAATTAATTAAATAGTGGATTCAACAAAACTTAGACCATGGAAAGATTTTACTTTAATACCCTACCAAAATCGGTAAGGAACAGCAAAATCTTGGAAACCATCCATTTGTGTTTAGAATTGTACAAACACTTCGCACAACATTTAATTTGTGACTTTAGTCAGGAAAT
Source organism: Hippasteria phrygiana (assembly GCA_037893225.1). Lineage (NCBI taxonomy): Eukaryota > Metazoa > Echinodermata > Asteroidea > Valvatida > Goniasteridae > Hippasteria > Hippasteria phrygiana. The sequence continues at coordinate 139,312 of JAZGUH010000809.1, read as the reverse complement.
GTTCATGCAGCATAGGGGAAAAAGTTTGCGGTTTCTGTGTTAGACGTTTTCAGCACAATGTGAGGTCACTCAAAGCATTCACATGGTACATGTACATTGTGATTTCTGCGTTATTTGCAGACATAAATCTTGAAATATTAAAGGCGAAGTAAAAACAAAACATGTTTAGCGTCCCCGCCCGTTTCTTTTTTGGGGGCCGCCTGGATTTTTTAATTTTTTACCAGTGGAAAATGAGGTAAACAAAATCCACAAAATGTCAACCGATCCATCGGAAAACAAAATACAATGTACAAGCTTACTCAAACTATTCAAACCACTGTAAACAAATTCAATTTTGTTGTACAGCATGTCTCTTTCATTTTTGTGTCTTAGAAAAGTTGAAAACCTACGGTTGTCGAAAATTTACCGAAGAATGGCGGCCATCTTGAAAATAACAATAAAAACCCTCCTCCCTCCAGTGTGGATTGTTGGAGGAATGTTTTTAAACCTGGACGCTCAACATGTTTTTTCACTTGGTCTAACAGGTTGTGCCACCTGTTTAGACAGTTGTTACAAAAGAGAGTTGATTATTTTCCCAAGAGATTACTGTTCCTGACCTATTTTTTTGGGGGAAAGTAAAATCTTCCCCAGACCATCTCCCGTTTATACTGAAATTAGTAAAATGTTGCAGACTGCAATTTATAAAATAAATTTATAAATTCAGCCAATACACACAAACCTAATATAATCTGACCTTAACAGCTCTAAACGTGAGAAATTTCCCAAAACAACATTGTGTTGACAATTCTACTTTAATTATTCAGTTAAAATTTATGTATGAAAACCAATAAGGTGTGAAGTGATACTTTAGATTGTCCTTTTTCTGAGTATGCAGAACTTGGGCCAAATATTTTTTGACAAACTAATATTTTGAAATCAGGTACTCTCTTTTACTGAGTTAAGAATAATGACCATACACATCTTGTTTATGTTGATCAATCTGCCCCAATGCATGTCATTGATATGTAAATCACATGAGGGAGCAGACATTTCTTTAACATGAGTAGCTTGAACCTGAGTAGTGATCACATTATAAGCAGCTTTAAAGAGCATGCAATGGAAAGTACATGTAGCCGCACAAAAAAGCCATTAAGTTGTCAATTTTAAAGACCCTAGAGAAACTTAAATGGAAAATTCTCAGGAGACAGCCTCCTCAAATTTCAAAAAAGGTATTGATTTATGTGGCTTTGCACTATTTACAAACCAGCAATAATTTTAGTATTTTTTTGAAACAGAAGTTTTGAAATAGAAGTCGTGGTAGGGTGACTTCCAATGTAAGGGCTATAAATGGACGTATTTATAGCCTACAAACTGTTAAAAACAGTCATAAATTTTCAATTTTGAAGATCCCAGGAAGATTTAAACGGATTCTAATAGAGAATGGCCCCCCCCCATCAAACAGTTTTTATTTCATTGATTTTATGAATGATACTTTGTTTTTAAAATGGGGTCAAAGGTCAAGGTGGTGTATCAAAGGTCATGGTGACCTGCTTTTGACAAAATTTAATTTTGACAACATAGTTGATTAGAGCATGTTATTCTCACTATTTTGATACAAAATTTGCATATATTCGGTGAAAACTGACAGGGTTGTGATGTATTTTTTCTAAAAAGGTGTTGTTTTAAGCTAAAATTTTCAATTTTTTGTAATCTCCGCCCTGACCACATGGAAAGGCGGATCGGGCCAAAAATTGGTATGTTTTCCTTACTCATCAATACCTACAAGCACAGCAATTTTTATCAAAATCGGAAGACATAAGGTCAAAAGGTGTGTTGGTCTGACATGGAATGACCAATGTATGAAAAACGTCTGTACTTGTATGGAGCATGCGTGGACCGTTTTCTTGAACTGCCTTTTGAACGTTTGTTACGGCCCATTATGTCCGCAGGCCCATTACGTCCGCCCCATTATGTCCGCAGGCCCATTACGTCCGCCCCATTATGTCCGCAGGCCCATTACGTCCGCCCCATTATGTCCGCAGGCCCATTACGTCCGCCCCATTATGTCCGCAGGCCCATTACGTCCGCCCCATTATGTCCGCAGGCCCATTATGTCCGCCCCATTGTGTCCGCAGCCCCATTATGTCCGCCCCATTGTGTCCGCAGGCCCATTGTGTCCGCCCCATTGTGTCCGCAGGCCCATTGTGTCCGCCCCATTGTGTCCGCAGGCCCATTATATCTGCACCCTTAACGCAGGAGTATTAGTCCTAACTGCTGGTATTTCGATATGGTTGAGGGGTACGAGTCTGTCGCAAATCCTTCATTTTCATGCACAAGTATATTGGTAGATATTTTATGTTTAAGATTATACTGTCCGTGCTCTTTCATATTTACCCAGGGATTTACGCCCATGAGGACGACCATGGTAAGACTAGAGCCAACGACACCAAACAGTCAAGTTTCTGACAAGAAATAAACGAATTTCTATTTTATCCATCCTCCAAAAATGTTGTCTTCAATTTTTCTAGGCGGGTTTCTTTATTGCATGGGTGAAAAATAGGGAAAAGAAATATCTTCAACATGTTCAGTGTCATAGCAAAATCGACCAACATTGTCAAAATAAGTTTGTTCGGTACCGAGGAAAACTATGACAAAAACGATTTTTAGTATGGTTTGGACTTTACTGAAAGTGCACCGAAATGAGGCAGTAATCAGATACGCAAAGGCCCTAGACGTCTTGGATATGGACATTAACATAACGCAAAATGTTGAAATAAAACTGTGATTTGTTAGTAAATTTTCAGATGTTTTTGACGTTTTTAAGGAACAAGATGTTAATGAATGGGAATAAAAGTGTGTTGGAGCGTGTATAATAAATAGTCTATAACCGGTGAAGGGCGTCGCCGATAATGGCCCCAGCCGACAAGGCTCCTCACCGGTTATAAATCAAGAGTTTCAGATGCTTCGGGATCCATCCATTCTTCCACCATGGGATTTGCCTGAGCCTCTTCCTGTACCAGGTCTGTCACAACACAAGCATAAAGTTGTGCACTGCAGATTCAACTCTTATGTTATATTTAACATTTTAGGGCCCAACTCGGTCAAAGTCGTTTCTGAGATATGACCCCCTGAAAATGAGTACCCCGCCCCCTTTTTCTCATTCATATTTGCTTCGGGATATTTGCCAGGTTGAATGACATCCAATCTGCAAAAATCTGCTGTCAGAAATACTATACCATGTTTCCATTTCAAGATATGGCCCCTCAACACCCTTATTGGAGATGATCAAATAACTTGTGTATATTTTCACCCCCCCCCCCCCCCCTCGCACACCCCCCCCCCCCCCCGCACCCCCCGTGCCCTCATGGATCATCAGCTCAAATGGGTTTCATATTTTATATGCATACACACTAGATGCATGTGTTTGCTTCTTAGCAAGGACGGACCAATCGCAACCCTTTGGGGGCGTGGTCAGGTCCTGAAGATCCCACAGACAAAATGCCAAAATGACCCCTCCCCCTTCTGATGGCCAGATGACCCAATAGGCCACTATACCCACATGACTGAAACTTACATATCTTCAGCTATTGTAAATTCAGTTTGTTTTCTTGTTTCCTTCATGGTTAGCTGATTGTTTTTTAAGACATACTTTACATTTACACATATACATGCATATCATGTCAAATCACAAACAATTTCAAAACCACACACAGGTTACCTCCAGAAATTTTGCTTGAAACATTTCAAAACAGATTAATTCTTAAACCCCCCCCCCCCCCCCACCCCCATCCCTTATATCCACACATAATATCAGAAATGTCTGTTTACACTAAATTTGAGGCTGCATCACATCTTAGTCCCCGTAGGAAAACCTCAATTTGTTTAAAGAGCTATCAGCATATTTACAGATGGGACAAATATGGTCCAATGAGAAAAATCACCAACATTTCCAGATTTTCCAGACCGTCAGTTTTCAAATTTAAAGATACATAATGTAAATTCAGTTTGCACAAAACAATAAAGTTTGGTTCTCACTTCCTTTATATTTAGTTGCTTTCTTGTTCTGGCCTATATTGGCATTGGGCCCTTTGGGAGTACACACTATGTTGACGACATAGTACATGTATGAATGAGTACACTGTGCATTTGTAGTGCGGATACCTGTGCACATAACAGGTTCTGTACATACGTTCGAGGACAAGAGGGGAAAGAAAATACAAAGGAACCTTTCTTGTTCTCGGAAGTCGGTCTTTTGTTAAAATCGGTCCTCGGACGTAAACATAGTGCTTAGTCTATGGGGTTGGGTTATATTAAAGGAAAAATAAGAAACACAAAGCATTGTCCTCTGTAGTATAGGGAAAGTACGACTGTGTGTATGTCATACTAGAAAAAAATACTTTTCTGTACTGTGAAATAGAGCTTAATTCATTATGAAAATAATGAAATGAAATAAAAGATGATTTCTACAGAACTTAAAACCTATCACCACCACCTATCCACCCAACATGACAAACTAGTTCAAAATTATTTGTTTTTAGTCATTTCAATATTTTAACAAGTATCAAGTGACACAGCCCACGGCGGGAATACGCGTTAAAACTTCACTCGGTCCACGAACCGTACAACCGCGAATTTTGCAATGCAATTAATGGGGCGTGATCTAATATGCAGATTGCGCATGCGCATCAGTGTTACGAAAACACCGGTTTTCGACTCATTAGCAAAGCCGTGATACACGCGTGGCATGGAAATATATACAAAATCTCAAGGGTGCCGTGGCTATCCTGCGGGTGCCTTGGCGTTATTTCCTCGCCGTAGGGCGCATCGGGAGCTATTAGCGCAGAGTTAAAAGTTCCCGATATGTCGTAGAAATTTTTGCTGGCCGTAAGCCCGTAGACGCGTCGTAAACAGCATCGCACGGGCACCGCACGGGCCCAGAACGGCCCCCGCATCGCGCAGCATTCGTACGGATGCTGTACGATTTTGGGATGGAATTTTGGGCCCCTCAAATCGTACGGCACGCGTACTATTTCCAAGATTATCGTACGAGTATCTTACGATGTCCGTGCGAGTCCCTCACGAGCCCTGTACGATGTATACAAATCGTACGGGTATCTCACTGCTCCCGTCCGACTCCCGTCCGACTGCCGCGCGGCGTCTAAGATTCCCTTGCGGACCTGGCGCGGCGCCCTCGCGGCCGTATTTTTTTCGGGCGGCGTCTGCAGGATTATCCTGCGGTACCCCTTGCGGTTTACACACGGGCACCTCGCGATTGGAGTCGAGAAAACTTCAAAGGGCACCGCGCGGGCCCCGCCAAATATGTGACTGCTACACACGGATGCCGCAGACCCCTGCGATACCCCTGATTTCCAAAAATCTTAGAAATCCGCTGTAGGTAGAGAAATTCGTACGGGGCCCGGTGGATATGTGACTGGGGCATAAGCAGCATGGCGCCGTGGCAAAAAATGAATGAAGCTGTAACACAGAAAAGTAGTATTTTCTGGTTGGATATATTGTACACATACTGTAAATACATGTATACCATGTAGTCCATGCCATCGCGCACATTATTATGGGGACGAGTGCTAATATCTCATATTAAAGAAATAATAATAACGACAACGACGACAACAACAACAACAATAACAACCACAAAAAAATACCAATAACAATAACATCAATTAAAAATACAAAGGATGTGAGAACCAAGCTTTAATTTAATTACAATAAAACAAAATTATTTCTGCCATGAAATAAAAAGTTACTTTTGAGAGCTGATTTTTATCACGGTTTATCAAGTCCCACTGGTGCCATTTGTCTAAAAGTCGTCGCTGGGGGCACCAGCTTCCCTTTTGCACCAAGTATAAAAGGAGAAACCGTAACATGACGTCATAATTGTTTGCTTTCCCCAGCGACGACTTTTAGACAAATGGCATCAGCGCGCTAGACGGGACTTGATAAAAACAGCCATCAAAAGTAACTTCTTTATTCATTTCAAGTTACGTGTAGCAGAGGCATACACCCCAATGCAAAGTCTTGCCGCGAAAAGTGACGTCACGATGACGTCATCACGTGTCACGTGACGTCATCTTAAAGGTGCATTTTTGAAGGGTCCATATCTAGAGCACCGTAGGTCTGATTGCTTTCAAACCTGGTATGTTGGTAGGCTAGCATGTGTTATAGATGAAAATTGAGGTGACCTCATGATGACGTTATTATACAATTTTATATGGTTGTTTAGGTTTTTTAACCTATAAGCCATATCTCGTCAACAGAACATGTTAATTTCAAAATTCTTTTTGTGATAAGTGTGACGTCATGATGACGTCATCAAAAATGTGCTTTTTTGAAACAAACATAAGAGTAGGTCCGAAATCGGTGGGCAGGTAGATATTTTTACTAGTACGCAAAATCCGAAGTGACGTCATGATGATTTTCTATGAATTTTTAAATGTTTGAAATTTCGTTCTCCTCTAAACATTTTACACTGTCGTTGATCAGATTGACTCTAATCTTGACAAAGCCCAAGACCACGTTGCAAATGTTTTCTTTGACAAGTGCCGTCGTGATGACGTCATCATGGGCCACGTGACGTCATCTTAAAGGTGCATATTTTTAGATCCTGCATCTGGAGAACTGTACTTCCGATTGCATCCGATCTTGGTATGCTGGTAGGCCGGCTAGCGTTACAGATGAAAATTAATGTTACGTCACGATGACGTCATCATATCATTTTATATTACTTTTTAAACCTTCAAGCCATATCTCTTCATTGGAACATGCTAATTTTGAAATTATTTTTGTAATACGTTTGTTAGGTCATATATACTTCAATGTAATTGTGGAAAATGTGTGACGTCATGACGACGTCATAAAAAAAATGTGCTTTTTAAAACACATATAATGGTAGGTCCGATCATCATAAAAATTGATGAGTAGGTAAGATATTTTCACTAGCATATAGAATAGTAGCAGCAGCAGCAACATCAGCAGAAACAGCAGCAGCAGCAGCAGCAGTAGTAATTACACTTTTTGTTTAATTTGAGGCATTAAGAAAATAATGCTTTATTATGACTATCCTGTAATCTTGCCCTTTTTGGCAATATATTTTTTACAATTTTGCTTTATTACTTTCTTGGTTATCCATGCTTATCTGCTCTACTTCATTTGCTGGTGTTTGAAAATATACGGTTTATTGAATAGAATCGAAACTGTACCAACATTGTCTGTGTAAAACAAATTTATATAATTAGAAAGCAATATGAACATTCAGATCTTTGTAGTTTTAGGTCATTTCAAAAATCTTGGCAAGCGGTATATTCTCGTCAGAAGAATTATCTGATGAAGATTGAATTTCTGGCTCCGGTTCTACTCGTGTGGGAGCTGGACTTGTGATGCCTCTTGAATCTGCAGTGCACAACTTTATGCTTGTGTTGTGACAGACCTGGTACAGGAAGAGGCTCAGGCAAATCCCATGGTGGAAGAATAGATGGATCCCGAAGCATCTGAAACTCTTGATTTATAACCGGTGAGGAGCCTTGTCGGCTGGGGCCATTATCGGCGACGCCCTTCACCGGTTATAGACTATTTATTATACACGCTCCAACACACTTCTATTCCCATTAACATCTTGTTCCTTAAAAACGTCAAAAACATCTGAAAATTTACCAACAAATCACAGTTTTATTCGAACATTTTGCGTTATGTTAATGTCCATATCCAAGACGTCTAGGGCCTTTGCGTATCTGATTACTGCCTCATTTCGGTGCACTTTCAGTATAGTCCAAACCAGACTAAAAATCGTTTTTGTCATGGTTTTCCTCGGTACCGAACAAACTTATTTTGACAATGTTGGTCGATTTTGCAATGACACTGAACATGTTGAACATATTTCTTTTCCCTATTTTTCACCCAAACATGCAATAAAGAAACCCTCAACCACTCAAACCCCTCAACCATATCGAAATACCAGCAGTTAGGACTAATACTCCTGCGTTAAGGGTGCAGATATAATGGGCCTGCGGACACAATGGGGCGGACATAATGGGCCTGCAGACACAATGGGGCGGACATAATGCGCCTGCGGACACAATGGGGCGGACATAATGGGCCTGCGGACATAATGGGGTGGACATAATGGGCCTGCGGACACAATGGGGCGGACATAATGGGCCTGCGGACATAATGGGGCGGACGTAATGGGCCTGCGGACATAATGGGCCTGAAAAAGCGTGCGGACATAATGGGCCATGCGGACATAATGGGCCGTAACAAACGTTCAACTTCCTTATATTTAAAGCTCGTACGGCATGCACCTTAGGTCTATATAGAGGAATTTAACATTAGCCCCGTCTGAGCACTTCCGGGTTGAAAGCGAGAATGTCTGTGCTAAACAAAACAGCGCCATTCAACACATTCATTCATGCATGAATGAATCACGCCATAAAAGCAGCGCAGCCACGATCAGCATACTTTCAAACCAGGAAGTGCGCAAATCGATGTTATTTTCGTCAATTCGGGATATATAATGGCTTTGATTTACGTCATTTCAACATATCCCCCAAAGGGATTCTGAGTAAATTTTGGTCTACATTTTCAAAGTGAACAAAGAAACTGGCAGGAGCGGGATTCGAACCTGCGACCTCCGGGTTACCGTACCTGCGCTCTACCAACTGAGCTATCTTGCCATATATGTTGGTGGTCTTCCAAATTGTCAGTATCTTTGTTCGGGTGGGCGCTAGTCAGAAGTCATCAACCCAGAATGCCGTATAGCCAGATATCACACCCAATTTTACGATACAACCTGGGAAGCGACATTGTGGGGATCACTCGATGAGGATACGCCCACCCGAACAAAGATACTGACAATTTAGGAGACAGCCAACATAGAGTACCGAAGTCTGACGTCAGTTGCCGGGGCAATGGTTCTACACACATGCAGTTTAGAATGTATTCTGGTTCCAAACATTGCATTGATTGACGTCATCACTTCGGTACTCTATAGGGCAAGATAGCTCAGTTGGTAGAGCGCCGGTACGGTAACCCGGAGGTCGAGGTCCGAATCCCGCTCCTGCCAGTTTCTTTGTTCACTTTGAAAATGTATTCAAATTAACTGAGAAACAATCCCTTGTGGATTGTTTGACGAATTAAATGTTGGTCTGTGAACTAGTCAGGGTCTTGTCAAGGGATCAGCTGGTAGTTTTTATATACGCTTGCCACATCGATGATTTTAGATCACTTTTGACCATAATAAACTCGCGCCTGTAATTTCTAACTGGGAACACAAAATGAGCTTTACTCGGTGCCCATCATCAGCGGTCAAATAATTTACATGTACTTCAGGTCCCAACATAAACACTTTCCTTACCACATTGTCTATTGGCTTATCTTCCCCCAGTACAACATTCTTTATTCAGTCAAGCATAAAATCACTTACGCAGAAAAAGCAGCTGGCTGTTTGTTGAAAGATTGTATTTTCAACTAAAGATTTCACCCTCAAGAATTGATTGAAAAGGAAAACGTTGTGTGTAAAGTTTGTTCCATGACAATTTCTCTTTCATATGGTGTAAAAATGAAAGTCATAACTGCTAAAATAGCAAAGTTACATCTGTTTTCTCTTCTGGCCCACTTTATCAAACGGGAAAGTTGTTTCACATGAACCAATGGCACTCCATATACATAACGCTTCAGCGAAATTTCGTATACAGTTTTCTTAAAACATTGTAAGGGTGACACATGAATTTGATAGCACCATCGGAAAGATCCGAACAAGCTCTTTCCGTTGGTGTAAAGATATTTTATGGACAGCGACAAGCACTACCGTTCATTGAAACATGCTGAATATATTTGTTGTTTGGATACTCTGGTGTGTGGTTTCCTTGTCGAGTAAACTCGACATTGGTAAGCAACAGGGGGCTGAAAGATTTTACTTTGACACCCTTTTAGAAGCCGACCCGACCAACCCTTTATAGACTGTTCGGGTACTCACGCATCATTTTCGTGTTTGTCTAATAAAGGAGAAGTCAGCAGCCTGCCCTGGGAGATTAAGATTCTTATCAGCACTAATCCTATTAGGAGTATGATAAGCGATACTGCCTGAATGAATCCACTTCCTTTTTTTTGCAACTGAATATCAAGATTTAAGTTGATATATATTAAAATCATTACATGTGTGAGATGTTGTTTTGTTTTCTTTTTTGAACGGTACAAATCAATAAAGAAATGACAAGAGAACGATTATTATGGTCTGTGGTGATTCTATTTGCAGGGTTTCCGCGTGTGCGCAATGATAGGTGTTGTTAAATAGGCCTATTTTATGAGAGAACATACAACTAAAAGTAGTGCCTCAAACCGTGGAGGAAGGAAGTTTCAGGCAATTTTTCTTTTTGCAAAATGTTGGTAAAAAGATTAAAAAACCAAATAAATACATGATGAAAATCACCACGGCATCACAAGTTTAGGGTCACCGGGATCGAGCCTGGCGGGATTGAGCTCGGATCCGCGAAAGGGCCGGCCACCGAGATCGCGAATCAGGCCGCGGGGCAGGCAGGATCGGGGGGCCGGGTTGACAAGGCTGCTCTCGTTGTTGAGTAGTAACATTTACCTTCAGTTGGCTTCTTCAGAAAGACTAGCGTTTGTTTCTATTTCGGCATTGTTCATTATTAGTAACAGCTAATAACTAGAGCTTTAGTGTTTGTGGACAAACACAGGGCTGTTTCGTTTTTTTTTTTTTTGGTAGTTTGATTCTTATTCTTGAGATTTCAATGGTGGATAAAATATCTCGTTTTATGGTCGTCTAGGTCAAGCAATCACGTGCTTATTCATAATCTTTTTAGAAATGTGAGCATACAAGCAGTTGATGACCATGATTACGTCATCAGACGTCACACATTTTTCACATTTATATTTAAGTGTGTATGACCTAAAAATATATTACAAAAATAATTATACAAAATTGTTTAAAATTCATGTTAGATACCACGTTTCAACTTAATCGGACTTGTACTTCTTAATATATATGGCTTCAAAAACTGCCCCTTTAAGATGACGTCACGTAACTTGTGATGACGTCATCATAATGTAATGTCAATTTTCATCTATAAACCTACTAGGCTACCTAGATATTACTTTTCAACTTAATCGGACTTGTACTTTTGTAGATATATGGCTTCGAAAAAATGCCCCTTTAAGATGACGTCACGTGACATGTGATGACATCATCATGACGTAAAAGTTTGGCACACGTTGTGAGCAGTTGGGGTAAGTGTCTGCCAAGTTTAAAAGTAGCCAAAGTGAACGGTAAGAAAGAAAACGTTTACAAATGCTAAGGGCAATAATCTAGCGAGTGCCCCTTTAAGATGAAACCACGTGACATGTTATGACTTGATCATAACGTTATGTCAATGTTCATCTATAACACCCGGTGGCATACCTAGATATTACGTTCCAACTTAATCGGACTTGTACTTTTGTAGATATATGACTTCGAAAAATGCCCCTTTAAAGATGACGTCACGTGACATGTGATGACGTCACCATGACGTAAAAGTTCGGCACACATTGTGAGCAGTTGGGGTAAGTGTCTGCCAAGTTTAAAAGTAGCCAAAGTGGCTGGTAAGAAAGAAAAAATTTACAATTGCTATGGGCAATATTCTAGCGACTTTAAAAAAAGAATTGTTTTATGATGTCATCATGACGTCACACAATTTTCGCTTTTTAGGGCATATCTTTGAGACATACCAAAGCTGTAACAAAAATAATTTTGAAAATGCCTTGTTTTGTTCGCTAGATAGATATATTGAAAAGAATGTTACGATTTTAAAACTTCAAAAATTTAGCGACTTGAAAAAAGACTAGAAATCAACCCCTTTTATAAACAGCAAGCACATAATAGCCATGGTTATCTGCCCGTCCCAGAATTCCTTTGTGTTATATTGAATTTGGTCTAAATTTTGAAATGGCTGTTATTTCTTACTTGAGTGAGCCACGATCATGAAATTTTGGAATCAGGGAGAGGAAAATTTAATATATACATTTTTGTAATCGGATTGACCCTTACATGCGTTTAAAAAAAGAAATGTTTTGATGACGTCATCATGACGTCACACATTTTCTCCCTTTTAGGGGATATCTTTGAGACATACCAAAGCTATAACAAAAAGAATTTTGAAAATATATTGTTTTGTTCGCTAGATATATTGAAAACAATGTTACGATTTTAAAATTTCAAAAATTCATAAAAAGTCACGTGATGACGTCATTATGACCTCATTTTGGATTTTGCATGCTAGTGACAGTATCTACCTACCCACCACTTTTCATGACGATCGGACTTATCCTTATATGTGTTTTAAAAAATCACACTTTTGATGACGTCATCATGACGTCACACATTTTTTCCCTTTTAGGGCATATCTTTGAGACATACCAAAGCTATCACAAAAAAAAAATTGAAAATATCGTGTTTTGTTCGCTAGATATATTGAAAAGAATGTTACGATTTTAAAACTTCAAAAATTTAGCGACTTGAAAAAAGACTAGAAATCAACCCTTTTATAAACAGCAAGCACATAATAGCCATGGTTATCTGCCCGTCCCAGAATTCCTTTGTGTTATATTGAATTTGGTCTAAATTTTGAAATGGCTCTTATTTCTTACTTGAGTGAGCCACGATCATGAAATTTTGGAATTAGGTACAGAAAAATTCAATGTATACATTTTTGTAATCGGATTGACCCTTACATGCGTAAAAAAAAAAACACATTTTTGATGACGTCATCATGACGTCGCACAGTTTTCGCTTTTTAGGGCATATCTTTGAGACATACCAAAGCTGTAACAAAAAGAATTTTGAAAATATCTTGTTTTGTTCGCTAGATATATTGAAAAGAATGTTACGATTTTCAAATTTCAAAAATTCATAAAAAATCACGTGATGACGTCATCATGACGTAAAAGATCGGCATACATTCTGAGTAGTTGGTCTAAGTGTCTGCTAAGTTTAAATGCAATCGGTTGCTTAAAAGTAGCCAAAGTGCCGGTCAGAAAGAAAACGTGTACAAATGCTATGGGCAAAAGTCTGAAAAAGAAGAAGAAAAAAAACTAGAGCCAATAGTGTTTGTGGACAAACACAGGGCTGTTTCGGTTTTTGTGTGTAAAATTTGGTGATTAAAATGAAATTTCAAAAATTTTAATAACATTTCAAAAATTAAAAAAATTATAGAACATTAGCCGATGAGGTCATCATGACGTCACTTCGGCTTCTGCATGCTGGTGGCACTATCTACATACCCACCAATTTTTATGACGATCGGACCTACCCTTATATGTGTTTCAAAAAAGCATATTTTTGATGACGTCATGATGACGTCACACATTTTCCCATTTATGTGAAAGAATATAGGAGCTAACAAAGCTATTACAAAAAGAATTTTGAATTTAGCATGTTCTGTTAAAGAGATATGGGTTTAAGAAACTTTAAGGTTAAAAAGCTGTACAATTACTATAAAATCGTATGATGAGGTCATCATGACGTCACCTCAATTTTCATCTATAACACGTACTTGTCTACCACCATAGCAGGTTTGAATGCAATCGGACCTACGGTTCTCTAGATATGTGCCCTTGAAAAATGCACCTTTAAGATGACGTCACATGACAAGTGATGACGTCATCATGACGTCACTCTTCGGCATACATTTTCAGCTTAGGGTCTCTGTTTAAGTTAAACCTGATTAAGATCTGAAGTTGTTTAGTGACCAAAGTGGCTCTTACAAAATTCGTGTACAAAGTCTATGGGATTTGGGATAGAACTAAAAATTCATAGAAAATCAGCCGATGACGTCATCATGACGTCACTTTGGAATTTACATGCTAGTGGCACTATCTACCTACCCACCAATTTTCATGACGATCGGACCTATCCTTATATGTGTTTTAAAAAAGCACATTTTTGATGACGTCATCATGACGTCACACATTTTTTCCCTTTTAGGGGATATCTTTGAGACATACCAAAGCTATACCAAAAAGAATTTTGAAAATACCTTGTTTTGTTCGCCAGATATATTGAAAAGAATGTTACGATTTTCAAAATTCAAAAATTCATAACAAATCACGTGATGACGTCATCATGACGTAAAAGTTCGGCATGCATTCTGACCAGTTGGTCTAAGTGTCTGTTAAGTTTAAAGGCAATCGGTTGCTTAAAAGTAGCCAAAGTGCCGGTCAGAAAGAAAACGTGTACAAATGCTATGGGCAATAGTCTGAAAAGGAAACTAGACATCTGGTGCAGTGTTTGTGGACAAACACAGGGCTGTTTTGTTTTTTTGTGTAAAATTATGTGATTTAAATGAAATTTCAAAAATGAAAAAAATCATAGAAAATTAGCCGATGACGTCATCATGACGTCACATACATTTTCATCTAACACATGCTGGCATAACTAAATACCACGTTTTAACTTAATGTGACTTGTACTTTTATAGATATATGGTTTCCAAAAATGCCCCTTTAAGATGACGTCACGTGACATGTGATGACGTCATCATGACCTAAAAGTTCGGCGCACATTCTGAGCAGTTGGTGTAAGTATCTGCCTACGACTTGTCTAACGACTTGAAAAAAAGACTAGAGATCAACTCTTTATAGACAGCATGCCACATGAAAGCCATGGTTTCTGTCCTTCCCAGAATTCCTTTGTGTTATATTGAATTTGGTCACAATTTTTTAGATGCCTGTTATTTCTTAATACTTGAGTGAGCCACGATCACGAAATTGTTGAATTAGGTAGAGAAAAATTCAAAGTATAAATTTTTAATCGGAACGACCCTTACATGCGTAAAAAAAAAAATTTTGATGACGTCATTATGACGTCACACAATTTTCGCCTTTTAGGGCATATCTTTGAGACATACCAAAAGCTGTATCAAAAAGAATTTTGAAAATCTCTTGTTTTGTTTGCGAGATATATTTAAAAGAATGTTACGATTTCAAAATTTCAAAAATTCATAACAAATCACATGATGACGTCATTATAACGTCACTTTGGATTTTGCATCCTAGTACCAGTATCTACCTACCCACCAATTTTCATGACGATCGGACCTATCCTTATATGTGTTTTAAAAAAGCACATTTTTGATGATGTCATCATGACGTCACACATTTTTTTCCTTTTTAGGGCATATCTTTGAGACCTACCAAAGCTATAACAAAAAGAATTTTGAAAATATCTTGTTTTGTTTGCCAGATATATTTAAAAGAATGTTACGATTTTCAAAATTTCAAAAATTCATAAAAAATCACGTGATGACGTCATTATGACGTCACTTTGGAATTTGCATCCTAGTACCAGTATCTACCTACCCACCAATTTTCATGACGATCGGACATATCCTTATATGTGTTTTAAAAAAGCACATTTTTGATGATGTCATCATGACGTCACACATGTTCTCCCTTTTAAGGCATATCTTTGAGACATACCAAAGCTATAACAAAAAGAATTTTGAAAATATCTTGTTTTGTTCGCTAGATATATTGAAAAGAATTTTACGATTTTGAAATTTCAAAAATTCATAAAAAATCACGTGATGACGTCATCATGACGTAAATGTTCGGCATACATTCTGAGCAGTTGGTCTAAGTGTCTGCCAAGTTTAGAGGCAATCGGGTGTACCAAAGTAGCCAAAGTGCCGGTAAGAAAGAAAACGTGCACAAATGCTATGGGCAAAAAGTCTGAAAAGGAAAAAAAAAAAACTAGAGGCATGAGGTTGGTGTTTGTGGACAAACACAGGGCTGTTTCGTTTTTGTTTTTTTAGTTTGGATGTGAAATGTGAATACAATAATTTAAGTTTGTCAAAGAATCGCGCTGCTGCCAGTTTTCTTTGGTAATTTTGAAATTAATTAAAGTTGTTTGTAGTAGTAACATGTGATGACGTCATCATAACGTATCTATAAACTTGCTGACCTACCTAGATATTACTTTTCAACTTAATCGGACTTATACTTTTGTCTATATATGGCTTCATAAACAGCCCCTTTAAGATGACGTCACGTGACATGTGATGACATCATCATAATGTCAAGTCACTTTTCATATATAAACCTATATGTACTGGGCTACCTAGATATTACTTTTCAACTTAATCGGACTGATACTTTTGTTTATATAGCTTCAACAACTGCCCCTTTAAGATGACGTCACGTGACATGTGATGACGTCATCATAATGTCAAGTCAAATTTCATCTATAAACCTACTGGGCTACCTAGATATTACTTTTCAACTTAATCGGACTTGTACTTTTGTTTATATATGGCTTCGAAAAATGCCCCTTTAAGATGACGTCACGTGACATGTGATGACGTCATCATGACGTAAACGTTCGTTACACATTGTGAGCAGTTGGGGTAAGTGTCTGCCAAGTTTAAAAGTAGCCAAAGTGGCCGGTAAGAAAGAAAACGTTTACAAATGCTATGGGCAATATTCTAGCGACTTGAAAAACAATTTTTTTTATGACGTCATCATGACGTCACACAATTTTCGCTTTTTAGGGCATATCTTTGAGACATAGCAAAGCTATAACAAAAAGCATTTTGAAAATATCTTGTTTTGTTCGGTAGATATATTGAAAAGAATGTTACGATTAAAATTGTTTTATAATTTAGCGACTTGAAAAAAGACTACAAATCAACCCTTTTTATAAACAGCATGCACATTTAAGCCATGGTTACCTGCCCTTCCCAGAATTCCTTTGTGTTATATTGAATTTGGTCTAAATTTTGAAATGGCTGTTATTTCTTACTTGAGTGAGCCACGATCATGAAATTTTGGAATTAGGTACAGAAAAATTCAATGTATACATTTTTGTAATCAGATTGACCCTTACATGCGTTTAAAAAAAAAAAATTTTTGACGACGTCATCATGACCTCACACAATTTTCGCCATTTAGGGCATATCTTTGAGACATACCAAAGCTATAACAAAAAGAATTTTCAAAATATCTTGTTTTTTTCGTTAGATATATTGAAAAGAATGTTACGATTTTCAAAATTCAAAAATTCATAAAAAATCACGTGATGACGTCATCATTACGTAAAAGTTCGGCAGACATTCTGAGCAGTTGGTCTAAGTGTCTGCCAAGTTTAAAGCCAATCGGCTGCTTAAAAGTGGCCAAAATGCCGGTTAGAAAGAAAACGTGCACAAATGCTATGGGCATTTGGCTGAAAAAGAAAAAAAAAAAGAAAAAAAAAAAAACTAGAGCCAATAGTGTTTGTGGACAAACACAGGGCTGTTTCGGTTTTTGTGTGTAAAATTTGGTGATTAAAATGAAATTTCAAAAATGTTAATAAAATTTCAAAAATTAAAAAAATTATAGAAAATTAGCCGATGAGATCATCATGACGTCACTCCGGCTTCTGCATGCTGGTGGCACTATCTACATACCCACCAATTTTTATGACGATCGGACCTACCCTTATATGTGTTTCAAAAAAGCATATTTTTGATGACGTCATGATGACATCACACATTTTCCCATTTATGTGAAAGAATATGGGAGCTAACAAAGCTATTACAAAAAGAATTTTGAATTTAGCATGTTCTGTTAAAGAGATATGGGTTTAAGAAACTTTAAGGTTGAAAAAACTTTACAATTACTATAAAATCGTATGATGAGGTCATCATGACGTCACCTCAATTTTCATCTATAACACGTACTTGTCTACCACCATAGCAGGTTTGAATGCAATCGGACCTACGGTTCTCTAGATATGTGCCCTTGAAAAATGCACCTTTAAGATGACGTCACATGACAAGTGATGACGTCATCATGACGTCACTCTTCGGCATACATTTTCAGCTTAGGGTCTCTGTTTGAGTTAAACCTGATTAAGATCTGAGGTTGTTTAGTGACCAAAGTGGCTCTTACAAAATTCGTGTACAAAGTCTATGGGATTTGGGATAGAACTAAAAATTCATAGAAAATCAGCCGATGACGTCATCATGACGTCACTTTGGATTTTACATGCTAGTGGCACTATCTACCTACCCACCAATTTTCATGACGATCGGACCTATCCTTATATGTGTTTTAAAAAAGCACATTTTTGATGACGTCATCATGACGTCACACAATTTTCGCCTTTTAGGGCATATCTTTGAGACATACCAAAGCTATAACGAAAAGAATTTTGAAAATATCTTGTTTTGTTCGTTAGATATATTGAAAAGAATGTTACGATTTTCAAAATTCAAAAATTCATAACAAATCACGTGATGACGTCATCATGACGTAAAAGTTCGGCATGCATTCTGACCAGTTGGTCTAAGTGTCTGTTAAGTTTAAAGGCAATCGGTTGCTTAAAAGTAGCCAAAGTGCCGGTCAGAAAGAAAACGTGTACAAATGCTATGGGCAATAGTCTGAAAAGGAAAAAAAAGAAAAAAAAAAAAAAAGAAAAAAAAAAAAATCTTAACGAAAACAAGGGCTGTTTCGGAAAACTTCCGAAACAGCCAAAAAAATTATGATGTCACTTCGAATTTTGTAAACTAGTGACAAATCTACCTAACCACCAAGTTTCGTGACGATTAGACATGGTCTATCCATATGTCTTTCAAGAAATCATGCCTTTAATGACGTCATTATGACTTCAGTAATTTTTCGCATTTATATAAAAGAATGTACGAGCTAACAAAGCTATTACAAAAGGAATTTTGAATTGAACATGTTCTGTTGATGAGATGTGGTTTTAAGAATCTTTAACGTTAAAATTTTGAAATTACCATAAAAATCAGATGATGACGTCATTATGACGTCACCTCAATTTTGATTTATAACATGTACTTGTTTAGCCAACATACCAGGTTTGAATGCAATTGGACTTACGGTTCTCTTGATATGGGCCCTTGAAAAATGAGCCTTTAAGATGACATCACGTAACACATAATGACGTCATCATGACATCACTCTTCGGCACACAATTTCAGATTAGGGTCTATGTTTGGGTTAAGTTTGCTTAAGATCTGATGTTGTTTAGTGACCAAAGTGCCGCAGACAAAATTCGTGTTTAAGAAGAAACCAAAATAGTGGGTATTGTGTAGTTTAGGATTTCTGTATTAATTGTGTTCATGTTAGCTTCTGGAGTATTTGATTATTCCAAAAGCCTTTTTTTGTTACTAAAGTAGACTTCTCTGAATCCCAATGACACGTGCTTTTGTGATTTGGAAAGGTTTTTTAAGGCGGAAAATACGATTTTCTTACGTTGTGTCACGTTTTGGCTCGGTCAACTACTCTCCCACCAGCTATATATCCGTGTAAAGCTGGGTATTGCGCAATCACGTATTTTGTTACCTCTTAGCTAACGATTTCACTCCAAAAAAACCCTGCAGATGTTCTTCGACGTGGCCCTTTGTTCTGAATGTGGCAAAACGAACAATTTTCAAGTAGATTGTGTTCATGCCTGGGCGAAAGTGTACTAAACTACACAATCGCGCGAACAGAACAAAAACAAAGGCTTTCCTGCTGTAGCGGAAACGCCAAAAAATGTGCGTCTGTTGTAAACATACGCATGGCTTTTCCTTTTTTTCTTTTTTATTTAACATAAAGTATCAGAAGGTCTATGTCTTTGCTAAGTTTAAGATCTGAGATTATTTTATGATTAACATTTCGTACTCCAAACTTGACCTTTAAGTTCATGTTACATGCCACACGAAGACGTCATTATGACGTCACTCTTCGCGGCACGACTTTGCATCAGGGTCTATACCTATGCTAACTCTGACTAAGATTCGATGTTGTTTGATGACAAAAGTGCCGATCAGAAAATCTATGCACAAAGTCTATGGGATTTGGGATAGAACTAAAATAAGAAGCAGAAAAAAAATAGATATAGGGCCTTCAAAAATGCAAATTTAAGATGACGTCACGTGACATGTGATGACGTCATCATGACGTCATGATTCGGCACCCATCTCGAGTAGATAGTCAATGCATATGCCAAGTTTGAAGTTCATGGCATTTGAAGAAGTGCAAAATTTTAAGAGTACAATGAAATTTGAAACATTTACAAATTCATAAAAAATCAGCCGATGACGTCATCATGACGTTTAGTGACCAAAGTGCCACTTACAAAATTCGTGTACAAAGTCTATGGGATTTGGGATAGAACTAAAAAATTCACAGAAAATCAGCCGATGACGTCATCATGACGTCACCTCGGATTTTACATGCTATTAGCACTATCTACCTACCCACTAATTTTTATGACGATCGGACGTACCCTTATGTGTGTTTCAGAAATGCACATTTTTGATGACGTCATGATGACGTCACACATTTTTCAAATGTATGTGAAAGAATATAGGAGCTAACAAAGCTATTACAAAAAGAATTTTGAATTTAGCATGTTCTGTTGGTGAGATATGGCTTTAAGAAACTTTGAAGTTCAAAAACTTTAATATTACTGTAAAATCGTATGATGACGTGATCATGACGTCACCTTAATTTTCATCTATAACACGAGCTACCATACCAACATACCAGGTTTGAAGGCAATCGGACCTACCGTTCTCTAGATATAGGCCCTAGAAAAATGCACATTTAAGATGACGTCACATGACACGTGATGACGTCATCATGACGTCACGTTTCGGCTTACATTTTCAGCTGAGGGTCTATGTTTGTGTTAAGTCTGATTAAGATCCGAGGTTGTTTAGTGACCAAAGTGCCACTTACAAAATTCGTGTACAAAGTCTATGGGATTTGGGATAGAACTAAAAAATTCACAGAAAATCAGCCGATGACGTCATCATGACGTCACCTCGGATTTTACATGCTAGTAGCACTATCTACCTACCCACTAATTTTTATGACGATCGGACGTACCCTTATGTGTGTTTCAGAAATGCACATTTTTGATGACGTCATGATGACGTCACACATTTTTCAAATGTATGTGAAAGAATATAGGAGCTAACAAAGCTATTACAAAAAGAATTTTGAATTTAGCATGTTCTGTTGGTGAGATATGGCTTTAAGAAACTTTGAATTTCAAAAACTTAAAAATTACTATAAAATCGTATGATGACGTCATCTTGACGTCACCTCAAATTTCATCTATAACACGAGCTAGCCTACCAAAATATCAGGTTTGAAGGAAATCGGACCTACCGTTCTCTAGATATGGGCCCTTGAAAAACGCACATTTAAGATGACGTCACGTGACACGTGATGACGTCATCATGACGTCACTCTTCGACATACTATTTCAGCTTAGGGTCTATGTTTGAGGTAAGTTTGGTTAAGATCTGAAGTTTTTTAAGACCTAAAGTGCCGCGGAGAAAATTCGTGTACAAAGTCTATGGGCTTTTGGTCAGAACTAAAAGAAGAAGAAACTAGAGGTCTATGTTTTTAAGAACATAGGGCTTTTCCATATGTTTTTATGATGTCATTTAAATGCCTTTAATGACGTCATTATGACTTCAGTAATTTTTCGCATTTATATGAAAGAATGTACGAGCTAACAAAGCTATTACAAAAGGAATTTTGAATTGAACATGTTCTGTTAATGAGATGTGGTTTTAAGAATCTTTAACGTTAAAATTTTGAAATTACCATAAAAATCAGATGATGACGTCATTATGACGTCACCTCAATTTTGATTTATAACATGTACTTGTTTAGCCAACATACCAGGTTTGAATGCAATTGGACTTACGGTTCTCTTGATATGGGCCCTTGAAAAATGAGCCTTTAAGATGACATCACGTAACACATAATGACGTCATCGTGACATCACTCTTCGGCACACAATTTCAGATTAGGGTCTATGTTTGGGTTAAGTTTGCTTAAGATCTGATGTTGTTTAGTGACCAAAGTGCCGCAGACAAAATTCGTGTTTAAGAAGAAACCAAAATAGTGGGTATTGTGTAGTTTAGGATTTCTGTATTAATTGTGTTCATGTTAGCTTCTGGAGTATTTGATTATTCCAAAAGCCTTTTTTTGTTACTAAAGTAGACTTCTCTGAATCCCAATGACACGTGCTTTTGTGATTTGGAAAGGTTTTTTAAGGCGGAAAATAGGATTTTCTTACGTTGTGTCACGTTTTGGCTCGGTCAACTACTCTCCCACCAGCTATATATCCGTGTAAAGCTGGGTATTGCGCAATCACGTATTTTGTTACCTCTTAGCTAACGATTTCACTCCAAAAAACCCCTGCAGATGTTCTTCGACGTGGCCCTTTGTTCTGAATGTGGCAAAACGAACAATTTTCAAGTAGATTGTGTTCATGCCTGGGCGAAAGTGTACTAAACTACACAATCGCGCGAACAGAACAAAAACAAAGGCTTTCCTGCTGTAGCGGAAACGCCAAAAAATGTGCGTCTGTTGTAAACATACGCATGGCTTTTCCTTTTTTTCTTTTTTATTTAACATAAAGTATCAGAAGGTCTATGTCTTTGCTAAGTTTAAGATCTGAGATTATTTTATGATTAACATTTCGTACTCCGAACTTGACCTTTAAGTTCATGTTACATGCCACACGAAGACGTCATTATGACGTCACTCTTCGCGGCACGACTTTGCATCAGGGTCTATACCTATGCTAACTCTGACTAAGATTCGATGTTGTTTGATGACAAAAGTGCCGATCAGAAAATCTATGCACAAAGTCTATGGGATTTGGGATAGAACTAAAATAAGAAGCAGAAAAAAAATAGATATAGGGCCTTCAAAAATGCAAATTTAAGATGACGTCACGTGACATGTGATGACGTCATCATGACGTCATGATTCGGCACCCATCTCGAGTAGATAGTCAATGCATATGCCAAGTTTGAAGTTCATGGCATTTGAAGAAGTGCAAAATTTTAAGAGTACAATGAAATTTGAAACATTTACAAATTCATAAAAAATCAGTCGATGACGTCATCATGACGTCACTTCGGATTTTGCATGCTAGTGGCACTATCTACCTACCCACCAATTTTTATGACGATCGGACGTACCCTTATGTGTGTTTCAGAAATGCACATTTTTGATGACGTCATGATGACGTCACACATTTTTCAAATGTATGTGAAAGAATATAGGAGCTAACAAAGCTATTACAAAAAGAATTTTGAATTTAGCATGTTCTGTTGGTGAGATATGGCTTTAAGAAACTTTGAAGTTGAAAAACTTTAATATTACTGTAAAATCGTATGATGACGTCATCATGACGTCACCTTAATTTTCATCTATAACACGAGCTACCATACCAACATACCAGGTTTGAAGGCAATCGGACCTACCGTTCTCTAGATATAGGTTCTTGAAAAATGCACATTTAAGATGACGTCACATGACACGTGATGACGTCATCATGACGTCACGTTTCGGCTTACATTTTCAGCTTAGGGTCTATGTTTGTGTTAAGTCTGATTAAGATCCGAGGTTGTTTAGTGACCAAAGTGCCACTTACAAAATTCGTGTACAAAGTCCATGGGATTTGGGATAGAACAAAAAAATTCACAGAAAATCAGCCGATGACGTCATCATGACGTCACCTCGGATTTTACATGCTAGTGGCACTATCTACCTACCCACCAATTTTTATGACGATCGGACGTACCCTTATGTGTGTTTCAGAAATGCACATTTTTGATGACGTCATGATGACGTCACACATTTTTCAAATGTATGTGAAAGAATATAGGAGCTAACAAAGCTATTACAAAAAGAATTTTGAATTTAGCATGTTCTGTTGGTGAGATATGGCTTTAAGAAACTTTGAAGTTCAAAAACTTTAATATTACTGTAAAATCGTATGATGACGTGATCATGACGTCACCTTAATTTTCATCTATAACACGAGCTACCATACTAACATACCAGGTTTGAAGGCAATCGGACCTACCGTTCTCTAGATATGGGCCCTAGAAAAATGCACATTTAAGATGACGTCACATGACACGTGATGACGTCATCATGACGTCACGTTTCGGCTTACATTTTCAGCTGAGGGTCTATGTTTGTGTTAAGTCTGATTAAGATCCGAGGTTGTTTAGTGACCAAAGTGCCACTTACAAAATTCGTGTACAAAGTCTATGGGATTTGGGATAGAACTAAAAAATTCACAGAAAATCAGCCGATGAAGTCATCATGACGTCACCTCGGATTTTACATGCTAGTAGCACTATCTACCTACCCACTAATTTTTATGACGATCGGACGTACCCTTATGTGTGTTTCAGAAATGCACATTTTTGATGACGTCATGATGACGTCACACATTTTTCAAATGTATGTGAAAGAATATAGGAGCTAACAAAGCTATTACAAAAAGAATTTTGAATTTAGCATGTTCTGTTGGTGAGATATGGCTTTAAGAAACTTTGAAGTTGAAAAACTTTAATATTACTGTAAAATCGTATGATGACGTCATCATGACGTCACCTTAATTTTCATCTATAACACGAGCTCCCATAACATACCAGGTTTGAAGGCAATCGGACCTACCGTTCTCTAGATATAGGCCCTTGAAAAATGCACATTTAAGATGACGTCACATGACACGTGATGACGTCATCATGACGTCACGTTTCGGCTTACATTTTCAGCTGAGGGTCTATGTTTGTGTTAAGTCTGATTAAGATCCGAGGTTGTTTAGTGACCAAAGTGCCACTTACAAAATTCGTGTACAAAGTCTATGGGATTTGGGATAGAACTAAAAAATTCACAGAAAATCAGCCGATGACGTCATCATGACGTCACCTCGGATTTTACATGCTAGTAGCACTATCTACCTACCCACTAATTTTTATGACGATCGGACGTACCCTTATGTGTGTTTCAGAAATGCACATTTTTGATGACGTCATGATGACGTCACACATTTTTCAAATGTATGTGAAAGAATATAGGAGCTAACAAAGCTATTACAAAAAGAATTTTGAATTTAGCATGTTCTGTTGATGAGATATGGCTTTAAGAAACTTTGAATTTCAAAAACTTAAAAATTACTATAAAATCGTATGATGACGTCATCTTGACGTCACCTCAAATTTCATCTATAACACGAGCTAGCCTACCAACATATCAGGTTTGAAGGAAATCGGACCTACCGTTCTCTAGATATGGGCCCTTGAAAAACGCACATTTAAGATGACGTCACGTGACACGTGATGACGTCATCATGACGTCACTCTTCGACATACTATTTCAGCTTAGGGTCTATGTTTGAGGTAAGTTTGGTTAAGATCTGAAGTTTTTTAAGACCTAAAGTGCCGCGGAGAAAATTCGTGTACAAAGTCTATGGGCTTTTGGTCAGAACTAAAAGAAGAAACTAGAGGTCTATGTTTTTAAGAACATAGGGCTTTTCCATATGTTTTTATGATGTCACTTCGAATTTTGTAAACTAGTGACAAATCTACCTAACCACCAAGTTTCGTGACGATTAGACATGGTCTATCCTTATGTCTTTCAAGAAATCATGCCTTTAATGACGTCATTATGACTTCAGTAATTTTTCGCATTTATATAAAAGAATGTACGAGCTAACAAAGCTATTACAAAAGGAATTTTGAATTGAACATGTTCTGTTGATGAGATATGGTTTTAAGAATCTTTAACGTTAAAATTTTGAAATTACCATAAAAATCAGATGATGACGTCATTATGACGTCACCTCAATTTTGATTTATAACATGTACTTGTTTAGCAACATACCAGGTTTGAATGCAATTGGACTTACGGTTCTCTTGATATGGGCCCTTGAAAAATGAGCCTTTAAGATGACATCACGTAACACATAATGACGTCATCGTGACATCACTCTTCGGCACACAATTTCAGATTAGGGTCTATGTTTGGGTTAAGTTTGCTTAAGATCTGATGTTGTTTAGTGACCAAAGTGCCGCAGACAAAATTCGTGTTTAAGAAGAAACCAAAATAGTGGGTATTGTGTAGTTTAGGATGTCTGTATTAATTGTGTTCATGTTAGCTTCTGGAGTATTTGATTATTCCAAAAGCCTTTTTTTGTTACTAAAGTAGACTTCTCTGAATCCCAATGACACGTGCTTTTGTGATTTGGAAAGGTTTTTTAAGGCGGAAAATACGATTTTCTTACGTTGTGTCACGTTTTGGCTCGGTCAACTACTCTCCCACCAGCTATATATCCGTGTAAAGCTGGGTATTGCGCAATCACGTATTTTGTTACCTCTTAGCTAACGATTTCACTCCAAAAAACCCCTGCAGATGTTCTTCGACGTGGCCCTTTGTTCTGAATGTGGCAAAACGAACAATTTTCAAGTAGATTGTGTTCATGCCTGGGCGAAAGTGTACTAAACTACACAATCGCGCGAACAGAACAAAAACAAAGGCTTTCCTGCTGTAGCGGAAACGCCAAAAAATGTGCGTCTGTTGTAAACATACGCATGGCTTTTCCTTTTTTTCTTTTTTATTTAACATAAAGTATCAGAAGGTCTATGTCTTTGCTAAGTTTAAGATCTGAGATTATTTTATGATTAACATTTCGTACTCCAAACTTGACCTTTAAGTTCATGTTACATGCCACACGAAGACGTCATTATGACGTCACTCTTCGCGGCACGACTTTGCATCAGGGTCTATACCTATGCTAACTCTGACTTAGATTCGATGTTGTTTGATGACAAAAGTGTTGATCAGAAAATCTATGCACAAAGTCTATGGGATTTGGGATAGAACTAAAATAAGAAGCAGAAAAAGAATAGATATAGGGCCTTCAAAAATGCAAATTTAAGATGACGTCACGTGACATGTGATGACGTCATCATGACGTCATGATTCGGCACCCATCTCGAGTAGATAGTCAATGCATATGCCAAGTTTGAAGTTCATGGCATTTGAAGAAGTGCAAAATTTTAAGAGTACAATGAAATTTGAAACATTTACAAATTCATAAAAAATCAGCCGATGACGTCATCATGACGTCACTTCGGATTTTGCATGCTAGTGGCACTATCTACCTACCCACCAATTTTTATGACGATCGGACGTACCCTTATGTGTGTTTCAGAAATGCACATTTTTGATGACGTCATGATGACGTCACACATTTTTCAAATGTATGTGAAAGAATATAGGAGCTAACAAAGCTATTACAAAAAGAATTTTGAATTTAGCATGTTCTGTTGGTGAGATATGGCTTGAAGAAACTTTGAAGTTGAAAAACTTTAATATTACTGTAAAATCGTATGATGACGTCATCATGACGTCACCTTAATTTTCATCTATAACACGAGCTACCATACCAACATACCAGGTTTGAAGGCAATCGGACCTACCGTTCTCTAGAAATAGGCTCTTGAAAAATGCACATTTAAGATGACGTCACATGACACGTGATGACGTCATCATGACGTCACGTTTCGGCTTACATTTTCAGCTTAGGGTCTATGTTTGTGTTAAGTCTGATTAAGATCCGAGGTTGTTTAGTGACCAAAGTGCCACTTACAAAATTCGTGTACAAAGTCTATGGGATTTGGGATAGAACTAAAAAATTCACAGAAAATCAGTCGATGACGTCATCATGACGTCACCTCGGATTTTACATGCTATTAGCACTATCTACCTACCCACTAATTTTTATGACGATCGGACGTACCCTTATGTGTGTTTCAGAAATGCACATTTTTGATGACGTCATGATGACGTCACACATTTTTCAAATGTATGTGAAAGAATATAGGAGCTAACAAAGCTATTACAAAAAGAATTTTGAATTTAGCATGTTCTGTTGGTGAGATATGGCTTTAAGAAACTTTGAAGTTCAAAAACTTTAATATTACTGTAAAATCGTATGATGACGTGATCATGACGTCACCTTAATTTTCATCTATAACACGAGCTACCATACCAACATACCAGGTTTGAAGGCAATCGGACCTACCGTTCTCTAGATATAGGCCCTAGAAAAATGCACATTTAAGATGACGTCACATGACACGTGATGACGTCATCATGACGTCACGTTTCGGCTTACATTTTCAGCTGAGGGTCTATGTTTGTGTTAAGTCTGATTAAGATCCGAGGTTGTTTAGTGACCAAAGTGCCACTTACAAAATTCGTGTACAAAGTCTATGGGATTTGGGATAGAACTAAAAAATTCACAGAAAATCAGCCGATGACGTCATCATGACGTCACCTCGGATTTTACATGCTAGTAGCACTATCTACCTACCCACTAATTTTTATGACGATCGGACGTACCCTTATGTGTGTTTCAGAAATGCACATTTTTGATGACGTCATGATGACGTCACACATTTTTCAAATGTATGTGAAAGAATATAGGAGCTAACAAAGCTATTACAAAAAGAATTTTGAATTTAGCATGTTCTGTTGATGAGATATGGCTTTAAGAAACTTTGAATTTCAAAAACTTAAAAATTACTATAAAATCGTATGATGACGTCATCTTGACGTCACCTCAAATTTCATCTATAACACGAGCTAGCCTACCAACATATCAGGTTTGAAGGAAATCGGACCTACCGTTCTCTAGATATGGACCCTTGAAAAACGCACCTTTAAGATGACGTCACGTGACACGTGATGACGTCATCATGACGTCACTCTTCGACATACTATTTCAGCTTAGGGTCTATGTTTGAGGTAAGTTTGGTTAAGATCTGAGGTTTTTTAAGACCTAAAGTGCCGCGCAGAAAATTCGTGTACAAAGTCTATGGGATTTTGGTCAGAACTAAAAGAAGAAGAAGAAGAAGAAGAAGAAAAAAAAAAAAAATCAGAACAAAAACAAAGCCTTTTCCGAAGGATTTCGGAAAAGCCAAAAAAAAAAAAATCAGAACAAAAACAAAGCCTTTTCCGAAGGATTTCGGAAAAGCCAAAAAAAAAAAAATCAGAACAAAAACAAAGCCTTTTCCGAAGGATTTCGGAAAAGCCAAAAAAAAAAAAGAAAAAAAAAAAAATCTTAACGAAAACAAGGGCTGTTTCGGAAAAGTTTCCGAAACAGCCAAAAAAAAAAAAAACAAAAAAAAAAAAAAAAAAAAAAAAAAAAAAAAAAAAAAAAAATCTTAACGAAAACAAGGGCTGTTTTGGAAAAGTTTCCAAAACAGCCAAAAAAAGAAAAAACTAGACATCTGGTGCAGTGTTTGTGGACAAACACAGGGCTGTTTTGTTTTTTTGTGTAAAATTATGTGATTTAAATGAAATTTCAAAAATGAAAAAAAATCATAGAAAATTAGCCGATGACGTCATCATGACGTCACCATGACGTCACATACATTTTCATCTAACACATGCTGGCATAACTAAATACCACGTTTTAACTTAATGTGACTTGTACTTTTGTAGATATATGGTTTCCAAAAATGCCCCTTTAAGATGACGTCACGTGACATGTGATGACGTCATCATGACCTAAAAGTTCGGCGCACATTCTGAGCAGTTGGTGTAAGTATCTGCCTACGACTTGTCTAACGACTTGAAAAAAAGACTAGAGATCAACTCTTTATAGACAGCATGCCACATGAAAGCCATGGTTTCTGTCCTTCCCAGAATTCCTTTGTGTTATATTGAATTTGGTCACAATTTTTTAGATGCCTGTTATTTCTTAATACTTGAGTGAGCCACGATCACGAAATTGTTGAATTAGGTAGAGAAAAATTCAATGTATAAATTTTTAATCGGACCGACCCTTACATGCGTTAAAAAAAAAATTGATGACGTCATTATGACGTCACACAATTTTCGCCTTTTAGGGCATATCTTTGAGACATACCAAAAGCTGTATCAAAAAGAATTTTGAAAATCTCTTGTTTTGTTTGCGAGATATATTTAAAAGAATGTTACGATTTCAAAATTTCAAAAATTCATAACAAATCACGTGATGACGTCATCATGACGTAAAAGTTCGGCATGCATTCTGACCAGTTGGTCTAAGTGTCTGTTAAGTTTAAAGGCAATCGGTTGCTTAAAAGTAGCCAAAGTGCCGGTCAGAAAGAAAACGTGTACAAATGCTATGGGCAATAGTCTGAAAAGGAAACTAGACATCTGGTGCAGTGTTTGTGGACAAACACAGGGCTGTTTTGTTTTTTTTTGTAAAATTATGTGATTTAAATGAAATTTCAAAAATGAAAAAAATCATAGAAAATTAGCCGATGACGTCATCATGACGTCACATACATTTTCATCTAACACATGCTGGCATAACTAAATACCACGTTTTAACTTAATGTGACTTGTACTTTTATAGATATATGGTTTCCAAAAATGCCCCTTTAAGATGACGTCACGTGACATGTGATGACGTCATCATGACCTAAAAGTTCGGCGCACATTCTGAGCAGTTGGTGTAAGTATCTGCCTACGACTTGTCTAACGACTTGAAAAAAAGACTAGAGATCAACTCTTTATAGACAGCATGCCACATGAAAGCCATGGTTTCTGTCCTTCCCAGAATTCCTTTGTGTTATATTGAATTTGGTCACAATTTTTTAGATGCCTGTTATTTCTTAATACTTGAGTGAGCCACGATCACGAAATTGTTGAATTAGGTAGAGAAAAATTCAAAGTATAAATTTTTAATCGGAACGACCCTTACATGCGTAAAAAAAAAAAATTTGATGACGTCATTATGACGTCACACAATTTTCGCCTTTTAGGGCATATCTTTGAGACATACCAAAAGCTGTATCAAAAAGAATTTTGAAAATCTCTTGTTTTGTTTGCGAGATATATTTAAAAGAATGTTACGATTTCAAAATTTCAAAAATTCATAACAAATCACATGATGACGTCATTATAACGTCACTTTGGATTTTGCATCCTAGTACCAGTATCTACCTACCCACCAATTTTCATGACGATCGGACCTATCCTTATATGTGTTTTAAAAAAGCACATTTTTGATGATGTCATCATGACGTCACACATTTTTTTCCTTTTTAGGGCATATCTTTGAGACCTACCAAAGCTATAACAAAAAGAATTTTGAAAATATCTTGTTTTGTTTGCCAGATATATTTAAAAGAATGTTACGATTTTCAAAATTTCAAAAATTCATAAAAAATCACGTGATGACGTCATTATGACGTCACTTTGGAATTTGCATCCTAGTGCCAGTATCTACCTACCCACCAATTTTCATGACGATCGGACATATCCTTATATGTGTTTTAAAAAAGCACATTTTTGATGATGTCATCATGACGTCACACATGTTCTCCCTTTTAAGGCATATCTTTGAGACATACCAAAGCTATAACAAAAAGAATTTTGAAAATATCTTGTTTTGTTCGCTAGATATATTGAAAAGAATTTTACGATTTTGAAATTTCAAAAATTCATAAAAAATCACGTGATGACGTCATCATGACGTAAATGTTCGGCATACATTCTGAGCAGTTGGTCTAAGTGTCTGCCAAGTTTAGAGGCAATCGGGTGTACCAAAGTAGCCAAAGTGCCGGTAAGAAAGAAAACGTGCACAAATGCTATGGGCAAAAAGTCTGAAAAGGAAAAAAAAAAAAAACTAGACATGCTATGTGTTTGTCACGTTATGACAAACACAGGGCTGTTTCGGGGTTGTTTTGTTATTTTGGATGTGTAATATGCTTATAATAGTAAAAGGTGTTTGTTAGTTAAAGACGGAGGGGTTAGGATGTTGTTGTTGGGAGGAACATAAAATTTACAAAATAAAAAAAATCATAGAAAATTTGCCGATGACGTCATCATGACGTCACTTCGGCTGCCGCATGCTTGTGGCACACTATCTACATACCCACCAATTTTTATGACGATTGGACCTACCCTTATATGTGTTTTTTTTTTAATATATTTTTGATGTCGTCATGATGACGTCACACATTTTCTCATTTATGTGAAAGAATATAGAAGCTAACAAAGCTATTACAAAAAGAATTTTGAATTTAGCATGTTCTGGTGATGAGATATGGGTTTAAGAAACTTTAAGGTTAAAAAACTTAAAAATTACTATAAAATCGTATGATGACGTCATGATGACGTCATGATGACGTCACCTCAATTTTCATCTATAACACGTACTTGTCTACCACCATAGCAGGTTTGAATGCAATCGGACCTACGGTTCTCTAGATATGTGCCCTTGAAAAATGCACCTTTAAGATGACGTCACATGACAAGTGATGACGTCATCATGACGTCACTCTTCGGCATACATTCTTAGCTTAGGGTCTCTGTTTGAGTTAAACCTGATTAAGATCTGAGGTTGTTTAGTGACCAAAGTGGCTCTTACAAAATTCGTGTACAAAGTCTATGGGATTTGGGATAAAACTAAAAAGTCATAGAAAATCAGCTGATGACGTCATCATGACGTCACTTTGGATTTTACATGCTAGTGGCACTATCTACCTACCCACCAATTTTCATGACGATCGGACATATCCTTATATGTGTTTTAAAAAAGCACATTTTTGATGATGTCATCATGACGTCACACATTTTCTCCCTTTCAGGGCATATCTTTGAGACATACCAAAGCTATAACAAAAATAATTTTGAAAATATCTTGTTCTGTTTGCTAGATATATTGAAAAGAATGTTACGATTTTAAAATTTTGAAAAATTCATAAAAAATCATGTGATGACGTCATCATGACGTCACTTTGGATTCAGCATCCTAGTGACAGTATCTACCTACCCACTACTTTTCATGACGATCGGACCTATCCTTATATGTGTTTTAAAAAAGCACATTTTTGATGATGTCATCATGACGTCACACATTTTCTCCCTTTCAGGGCATATCTTTGAGACATACCAAAGCTATAACAAAAAGAATTTTGAAAATATCTTGTTTTGTTCGCTAGATATATTGAACAGAATTTTACGATTTTGAAATTTCAAAAATTCATAAAAAATCACGTGATGACGTCATCATGACGTAAATGTTCGGCATACATTCTGAGCAGTTGGTCTAAGTGCCTGCCAAGTTTAAAGCCAATCGGCACCATAAAAGTAGCCAAAGTGCCAGTAAGAAAGAAAACGTGTACAAATGCAATGGGCATTT
Organism: Hippasteria phrygiana; assembly: GCA_037893225.1. Taxonomy (NCBI): domain Eukaryota; kingdom Metazoa; phylum Echinodermata; class Asteroidea; order Valvatida; family Goniasteridae; genus Hippasteria; species Hippasteria phrygiana. The sequence goes on along the minus strand of JAZGUH010000809.1, from coordinate 106,305 downwards.
GGCTGAAAAAGAAGAAAAAAAAAAAGAAAAAAAAAAGAAAACTAGATATTACTTTTAAACTTAATCGGACATGTACTTCTGTAGATATGCGCCTTCAAAAACTGCCCCTTTAAGATGACGTCACATGTGATGACGTCATCATAACGTCATGTCAATTTTCATTTATAAAACTACTGGAATACCTAGATATTACATTTTAACTTAATCGAACTTGTACTTTTGTAGATATATGGCTTAGAAAAATGCCCCTTTAAGATGACGTCACGTGACATGTGATGACGTCATTATGACGTAAAAGTTCGGCACACATTGTGAGCAGTTGGGGTAAGTGTCTGCCAAGTTTAAAATTAGGTAAAGTGGCCGGTAAGAAAGAAAACGTTTACAAATGCTATGGGCAATATTCTAGCGACTTGAAAAAAAGAATTTTTTCATGACGTCATCATGACGTCACACAATTTTCGCTTTTTAGGGCATATCTTTGAGACATACCAAAGCTATAACAAAAAGAATTTAGAAAATTTCTTGTTTTGTTCGCTAGATATATTGAAAAGAATGTTACGATTTACACAATTTTAAAATTCAGCGACTTGAACAAAGACTACAAATCAACCTTTTTATAAACAGCATGCACATTTAAGCCATGGTTATCTGCCCTTCCCAGAATTCCTTTGTGTTATATTGAATTTGGTCTAAATTTTGAAATGGCTGTTATTTCTTACTTGAGTGAGCCACGATCATGAAATTTTGGAATTAGGGAGAGGAAAATTCAATATATACATTTTTGTAATCGGATTGACCCTTACATGCGTTAAAAAAAAAAACATTTTTGATGACGTCATCATGACGTCACACAATTTTCGCTTTTTAGGGCATATCTTTGAGACATACCAAAGCTATAACAAAAAGAATTTCGAAAATATCTTGTTTTGTTCGCTAGATATATTGAAAAGAATTTTACGATTTTGAAATTTCAAAAATTCATAAAAAATCACGTGATGACGTCATCATGACGTAAATGTTCGGCATACATTCTGAGCAGTTAGTCCAAGTGTCTGCCAAGTTTAAAGCCAATCGGCAGCATAAAAGTAGCCAAAGTGCCGGTAAGAAAGAAAACGTGTACAAATGCTATGGGCATTTGGCTGAAAAAGAAAAAAAAAAAGAAACTAGATATTACATTTTAACTTAATCGAACTTGTACTTTTGTAGATATATGGCTTTGAAAAATGCCCCTTTAAGATGACGTCACGTGACATGTGATGACGTCATTATGACGTAAAAGTTCGGCACACATTGTGAGCAGTTGGGGTAAGTGTCTGCCAAGTTTAAAATTAGCCAAAGTGGCCGGTAAGAAAGAAAAAGTTTACAAATGCTATGGGCAATATTCTAGCGACTTGAAAAAAAGAATTTTTTGATGACGTCATCATGACGTCACACAATTTTCGCTTTTTAGGGCATATCTTTGAGACATACCAAAGCTATAACAAAAAGAATTTTGAAAATTTCTTGTTTAGTTCGCTAGATATATTGAAAAGAATGTTACGATTTACACAATTTAAAAATTCAGCGACTTGAACAAAGACTACAAATCAACCTTTTTATAAACAGCATGCACATTATTTAAGCCATGGTTATCTGCCCTTCCCAGAATTCCTTTGTGTTATATTGAATTTGGTCTAAATTTTCAAATGGCTGTTATTTCTTACTTGAGTGAGCCACGATCATGAAATTTTTGAATTAGAGAGAGGAAAATTCAATGTATACATTTTTGTAATCGGATTGACCCTTACATGCGTTTAAAAAAAAAAACAATTGATGACATCATCATGACGTCACACATTTTCTCCCTTTTAGGGGATATCTTTGAGACATACCAAAGCTATAACAAAAAGAATTTTGAAAATCTATTGTTTTGTTCTCTAGATATATTGAAAAAAATGTTACGATTTAAAATTTTAAAAATTCATAAAAAGTCACGTAATGACGTCATCATGACCTCATTTTAGATTTTGCATTCTAGTGACAGTATCTACCTACCCACCACTTTGCATGACGATCGGACCTATCCTTATATGTGTTTAAAAAAATCACATTTTTCATGACGTCATCATGACGTCACACATTTTTTCCCTTTTAGGGCATATCTTTGAGACATACCAAAGCTATCACAAAAAGAATTTTGAAAATATCTTGTTTTGTTTGCTAGATATATTGAAAAGAATGTTACGATTTTAAAACTTCAAAAATTCAGCGACTTGAAAAAAGACTAGGAATCAACCCCTTTTATAAACAGCAAGCACATTTAAGCCATGGTTATCTGCCCTTCCCAGAATTCCTTTGTGTTATATTGAATTTGGTCCAAATTTTGAAATGGTTGTTATTTCTTACTTGAGTGAGCCACGATCATGAAATTTTGGAATTACGTACAGCAAAATTCAATGTATACATTTTTGTAATCAGATTGACCCTTACATGCGTTTAAAAAAAAAACTTTTTTGATGACGTCATCATGACCTCAAACAATTTTCGCCTTTTAGGGCATATCTTTGAGACATACCAAAGCTATAACAAAAATAATTTTCAAAATATCTTGTTGTTTTCGTTAGATATATTGAAAAGAATGTTACGATTTTCAAAATTCAAAAATTCATAAAAAATCACGTGATGACGTCATCATTACGTAAAAGTTCGGCAGACATTCTGAGCAGTTGGTCTAAGTGTCTGCCAAGATTAAAGCCAATCGGCTGCTTAAAAGTGGCCAAAATGCCGGTTAGAAAGAAAACGTGCACAAATGCTATGGGCATTTGGGCTGAAAAAGAAAAAAAAAAAGAAACTAGATATTACTTTTCAACTTAATCGGACTGATACTTTTGTTTATATAGCTTCAAAAACTGCCCCTTTAAGATGACGTCACGTGACATGTGATGACGTCATCATAATGTCAAGTCAATTTTCATCTATAAACCTATATGTACTGGGCTACCTAGATATTACTTTTCAACTTAATCGGACTTGTACTTTTGTTTTCATATGGCTTAAAAAACTGTCCCTTTAAGATGACGTCATGTGGCATGTGATGACGTCATCATCATGTCATGTCAATTTTCATCTATAAACCAACTGGCCTACCTAGGTATTTTTAAAAAACTTAATCGGAATTGTACCTTTGTCTATATATGGCTTCAAAAACTGCCCCTTTAAAATGACGTCACGGACATGTGATGACGTCATCATAATGTCAAGTCAAATTTCATCTATAAACCTACTGGGCTACCTAGATATTACTTTTCAACTTAATCGGACTTGTACTTTTGTTTATATATGGCTTCGAAAAATGCCCCTTTAAGATGACGTCACGTGACATGTGATGACGTCATCATGACGTAAACGTTCGTTACACATTGTGAGCAGTTTTTGATGACGTCATCATGACCTCACACAATTTTCGCCTTTTAGGGCATATCTTTGAGACATACCAAAGCTATAACAAAAAGAATTTTCAAAATATCTTGTTTTTTTCGTTAGATATATTGAAAAGAATGTTACGATTTTCAAAATTCAAAAATTCAGCAGTTGGGGTAAGTGTCTGCCAAGTTTAAAAGTAGCCAAAGTGGCCGGTAAGAAAGAAAACGTTTACAAATGCTATGGGCAATATTCTAGCGACTTGAAAAACATATTTTTTTATGACGTCATCATGACGTCACACAATTTTCGCTTTTTAGGGCATATTTTTGAGACATACCAAAGCTATAACAAAAAGCATTTTGAAAATATCTTGTTTTGTTCGGTAGATATATTGAAAAGAATGTTACGATTAAAATTGTTTTATAATTTAGCGACTTGAAAAAAGACTACAAATCAACCCTTTTTATAAACAGCATGCACATTTAAGCCATGGTTACCTGCCCTTCCCAGAATTCCTTTGTGTTATATTGAATTTGGTCTAAATTTTGAAATGGCTGTTATTTCTTACTTGAGTGAGCCACGATCATGAAATTTTGGAATTAGGTACAGAAAAATTCAATGTATACATTTTTGTAATCAGATTGACCCTTACATGCGTTTAAAAAAAAAAATTTTTTGATGACGTCATCATGACCTCACACAATTTTCGCCTTTTAGGGCATATCTTTGAGACATACCAAAGCTATAACAAAAAGAATTTTCAAAATATCTTGTTTTTTTCGTTAGATATATTGAAAAGAATGTTACGATTTTCAAAATTCAAAAATTCATAAAAAATCACGTGATGCCGTCATCATTACGTAAAAGTTCGGCAGACATTCTGAGCAGTTGGTCTAAGTGTCTGCCAAGTTTAAAGCCAATCGGCTGCTTAAAAGTGGCCAAAATGCCGGTTAGAAAGAAAACGTGCACAAATGCTATGGGCATTTGGCTGAAAAAGAAAAAAAAAAAGAAAAAAAAAAAAAAAAGAAAAAAAAGAAAAAACTAGATATTACTTTTCAACTTAATCGGACTTATACTTTTGTCTATATATGGCTTCATAAACAGCCCCTTTAAGATGACGTCACGTGACATGTGATGACATCATCATAATGTCAAGTCACTTTTCATATATAAACCTATATGTACTGGGCTACCTAGATATTACTTTTCAACTTAATCGGACTGATACTTTTGTTTATATAGCTTCAACAACTGCCCCTTTAAGATGACGTCACGTGACATGTGATGACGTCATCATAATGTCAAGTCAAATTTCATCTATAAACCTACTGGGCTACCTAGATATTACTTTTCAACTTAATCGGACTTGTACTTTTGTTTATATATGGCTTCGAAAAATGCCCCTTTAAGATGACGTCACGTGACATGTGATGACGTCATCATGACGTAAACGTTCGTTACACATTGTGAGCAGTTGGGGTAAGTGTCTGCCAAGTTTAAAAGTAGCCAAAGTGGCCGGTAAGAAAGAAAACGTTTACAAATGCTATGGGCAATATTCTAGCGACTTGAAAAACAATTTTTTTTATGACGTCATCATGACGTCACACAATTTTCGCTTTTTAGGGCATATCTTTGAGACATACCAAAGCTATAACAAAAAGCATTTTGAAAATATCTTGTTTTGTTCGGTAGATATATTGAAAAGAATGTTACGATTAAAATTGTTTTATAATTTAGCGACTTGAAAAAAGACTACAAATCAACCCTTTTTATAAACAGCATGCACATTTAAGCCATGGTTACCTGCCCTTCCCAGAATTCCTTTGTGTTATATTGAATTTGGTCTAAATTTTGAAATGGCTGTTATTTCTTACTTGAGTGAGCCACGATCATGAAATTTTGGAATTAGGTACAGAAAAATTCAATGTATACATTTTTGTAATCAGATTGACCCTTACATGCGTTTAAAAAAAAAAAATTTTTGACGACGTCATCATGACCTCACACAATTTTCGCCTTTTAGGGCATATCTTTGAGACATACCAAAGCTATAACAAAAAGAATTTTCAAAATATCTTGTTTTTTTCGTTAGATATATTGAAAAGAATGTTACGATTTTCAAAATTCAAAAATTCATAAAAAATCACGTGATGACGTCATCATTACGTAAAAGTTCGGCAGACATTCTGAGCAGTTGGTCTAAGTGTCTGCCAAGTTTAAAGCCAATCGGCTGCTTAAAAGTGGCCAAAATGCCGGTTAGAAAGAAAACGTGCACAAATGCTATGGGCATTTGGCTGAAAAAGAAAAAAAAAAAGAAAAAAAAAAAAAAAAAAAACTAGAGGCAAGTGTTTGTGGACAAACACAGGGCTGTTTCTAATTTTTTTATTGTTAGTTTGGATGTCAAATGTGTATGCAATATTTAAAGTTGTTTGTTTGTTAACAATGACGGAGGGATGAAGATGTTGTTATTGGATGTGTGAAGGATTGGTTTAAAAAAGGAATCGTGTACAAATGCTACGGGAAATAGCCTAGCGAATGCCCCTTTAAGATGACATCACATAACATGTAATGACTTCATCATAACGTCATGTCAATTTTCATCTATGACACCGGGTGGCATACCTAAATAGTGTGTTTCAACTGAATCGGACTTGTACATTTGTAGATATATGGCTTCGAAAAATGCCCCTTTAAGATGACGTCACGTGACATGTAATGACGTCATCATGACGTAAAAGTTAGGCACACATTCTGAGCAGTTGGGGTAAGTGTCTGCCAAGTTTAAAAGTAGCCAAACTGGCCGGTAAGAAAGAAAACGTTTACAAATGCTATGGGCAATAATCTAGCGAGTGCCCCTTTAAGATGACACCACGTGACATGTTATGACTTGATCATAACGTCATGTCAATGTTCATCTATAACACCCGGTGGCATACCTAGATATTACGTTCCAACTTAATCGGACTTGTACTTTTGTAGATATATGGCTTCGAAAAATGCCCCTTTAAGATGACGTCACGTGACATGTGATGACATCATCATGACGTAAAAGTTCGGCACACATTGTGAGCAGTTGGTGTAAGTGTCTGCCAAGTTTAAAAGTAGCCAAAGTGGCCGGTAAGAAAGAAAACGTTTACAAATGCTATGTGCAATATTCTAGCGACTTGAAAAAATATTTTTTTTCATGACGTCATCATGACGTCACACAATTTGCGCTTTTTAGGGCATATCTTTGAGACATACCAAAGCTATAACAAAAAGAATTTTGAAAATATCTTGTTTTGTTCGCTAGATATATTGAAAAGAATGTTACGATTTTAATACTTCAAAAATTCAGCGACTTGAAAAAAGACTAGAAATCAACCCCTTTTATAAACATCAAGCACATAATAGCCATGGTTATCTGCCCGTCCCAGAATTCCTTTGTGTTATATTGAATTTGGTCTAAATTTTGAAATGGCTGTCATTTCTTACTTGAGTGAGCCACGATCATGAAATTTTGGAATTGGGTACAGGAAAATTCAATGTATACATTTTTGTAATAGGATTGACCCTTACATGCGTTTAAAAAAAAACATATTTTTGATGACGTCATCATAACGTCACACAATTTTCGCTTTTTAGGGCATATCTTTGAGACATACCAAAGCTATAACAAAAAGAATTTTGAAAATACCTTGTTTTGTTCGCTAGATATATTGAAAAGAATGTTACGATTTTGAAATTTCAAAAATTCATAAAAAATCACGTGATGACGTAAGCATGACGTAAAAGTTCGGCATGCATCCTGAGCAGTTGGTCTAAGTGTCTGCTAAGTTTAAAGGCAATCGGCTGCATCAAAGTAGCCAAAGTGCCTGGTAGAAAGAAAACGTGTACAAAGTCTATGGGCAAAAAGTCTGAAAAAGAAGCAAAAAAAAAAAAAAAAAAAAAAAAAAAAAAGAAAAAAAAAAAAATCTTAACGAAAACAAGGGCTGTTTCGTAAAACTACGAAACAGCCAAAAAAAAAAGAAAAAAAAAAAAATCTTAACGAAAACAAGGGCTGTTTCGGAAAAGTTTCCGAAACAGCCAAAAAAAAAAATCTTAACGAAAACAAGGGCTGTTTCGGAAAAGTTTCCGAAACAGCCAAAAAAAAAAAAAAAAAAAAAAAAAAAAAAAAAAAAAAAAAAATCTTAACGAAAACAAGGGCTGTTTTGGAAAAGTTTCCAAAACAGCCAAAAAAAGAAAAAACTAGACATCTGGTGCAGTGTTTGTGGACAAACACAGGGCTGTTTTGTTTTTTTGTGTAAAATTATGTGATTTAAATGAAATTTCAAAAATGAAAAAAAATCATAGAAAATTAGCCGATGACGTCATCATGACGTCACCATGACGTCACATACATTTTCATCTAACACATGCTGGCATAACTAAATACCACGTTTTAACTTAATGTGACTTGTACTTTTGTAGATATATGGTTTCCAAAAATGCCCCTTTAAGATGACGTCACGTGACATGTGATGACGTCATCATGACCTAAAAGTTCGGCGCACATTCTGAGCAGTTGGTGTAAGTATCTGCCTACGACTTGTCTAACGACTTGAAAAAAAGACTAGAGATCAACTCTTTATAGACAGCATGCCACATGAAAGCCATGGTTTCTGTCCTTCCCAGAATTCCTTTGTGTTATATTGAATTTGGTCACAATTTTTTAGATGCCTGTTATTTCTTAATACTTGAGTGAGCCACGATCACGAAATTGTTGAATTAGGTAGAGAAAAATTCAATGTATAAATTTTTAATCGGACCGACCCTTACATGCGTTAAAAAAAAAATTGATGACGTCATTATGACGTCACACAATTTTCGCCTTTTAGGGCATATCTTTGAGACATACCAAAAGCTGTATCAAAAAGAATTTTGAAAATCTCTTGTTTTGTTTGCGAGATATATTTAAAAGAATGTTACGATTTCAAAATTTCAAAAATTCATAACAAATCACGTGATGACGTCATCATGACGTCACTTTGGATTTTGCATCCTAGTGCCAGTATCTACCTACCCACCAATTTTCATGACGATCGGACCTATCCTTATATGTGTTTTAAAAAAGCACATTTTTGATGATGTCATCATGACGTCACACATTTTTTTCCTTTTTAGGGCATATCTTTGAGACCTACCAAAGCTATAACAAAAAGAATTTTGAAAATATCTTGTTTTGTTTGCCAGATATATTTAAAAGAATGTTACGATTTTCAAAATTTCAAAAATTCATAACAAATCACGTGATGACGTCATCATGACGTCACTTTGGATTTTGCATCCTAGTGCCAGTATCTACCTACCCACCAATTTTCATGACGATCGGACCTATTCTTATATGTGTTTTAAAAAAGCACATTTTTGATGATGTCATCATGACGTCACACACTTTTTTCCTTTTTAGGGCATATCTTTGAGACCTACCAAAGCTGTAACAAAAAGAATTTTGAAAATATCTTGTTTTGTTCGCTAGATATAGTGAAAAGAATTTTACGATTTTCAAATTTCAAAAATTCATAAAAAATCACGTGATGACGTCATCATGACGTAAATGTTCGGCATACATTCTGAGCAGTTGGTCTAAGTGTCTGCCAAGTTTAGAGGCAATCGGGTGTACCAAAGTAGCCAAAGTGCCGGTAAGAAAGAAAACGTGCACAAATGCTATGGGCAAAAAGTCTGAAAAGGAAAAAAAAAAAAAACTAGACATCTGGTGCAGTGTTTGTGGACAAACACAGGGCTGTTTTGTTATTTTGTGTAAAATTATGTGATTTAAATGAAATTTCAAAAATGAAAAAAATCATAGAAAATTAGCCGATGACGTCATCATGACGTCACCATGACGTCACATACATTTTCATCTAACACATGCTGGCATAACTAAATACCACGTTTTAACTTAATGTGACTTGTACTTTTGTAGATATATGGTTTCCAAAAATGCCCCTTTAAGATGACGTCACGTGACATGTGATGACGTCATCATGACCTAAAAGTTCGGCGCACATTCTGAGCAGTTGGTGTAAGTATCTGCCTACGACTTGTCTAACGACTTGAAAAAAAGACTAGAGATCAACTCTTTATAGACAGCATGCCACATGAAAGCCATGGTTTCTGTCCTTCCCAGAATTCCTTTGTGTTATATTGAATTTGGTCACAATTTTTTAGATGCCTGTTATTTCTTAATACTTGAGTGAGCCACGATCACGAAATTGTTGAATTAGGTAGAGAAAAATTCAATGTATAAATTTTTAATCGGACCGACCCTTACATGCGTTAAAAAAAAAATTGATGACGTCATTATGACGTCACACAATTTTCGCCTTTTAGGGCATATCTTTGAGACATACCAAAAGCTGTATCAAAAAGAATTTTGAAAATCTCTTGTTTTGTTTGCGAGATATATTTAAAAGAATGTTACGATTTCAAAATTTCAAAAATTCATAACAAATCACGTGATGACGTCACCATGACGTTACTTTGGATTTTGCATCCTAGTACCAGTATCTACCTACCCACCAATTTTCATGACGATCGGACCTATCCTTATATGTGTTTTAAAAAAGCACATTTTTGATGATGTCATCATGACGTCACACATTTTTTTCCTTTTTAGGGCATATCTTTGAGACCTACCAAAGCTATAACAAAAAGAATTTTGAAAATATCTTGTTTTGTTTGCCAGATATATTTAAAAAAATGTTACGATTTTCAAAATTTCAAAAATTCATAACAAATCACGTGATGACGTCATCATGACGTCACTTTGGATTTTGCATCCTAGTGCCAGTATCTACCTACCCACCAATTTTCATGACGATCGGACCTATTCTTATATGTGTTTTAAAAAAGCACATTTTTGATGATGTCATCATGACGTCACACACTTTTTTCCTTTTTAGGGCATATCTTTGAGACCTACCAAAGCTGTAACAAAAAGAATTTTGAAAATATCTTGTTTTGTTCGCTAGATATATTGAAAAGAATTTTACGATTTTCAAATTTCAAAAATTCATAAAAAATCACGTGATGACGTCATCATGACGTAAATGTTCGGCATACATTCTGAGCAGTTGGTCTAAGTGTCTGCCAAGTTTAGAGGCAATCGAGTGTACCAAAGTAGCCAAAGTGCCGGTAAGAAAGAAAACGTGCACAAATGCTATGGGCAAAAAGTCTGAAAAGGAAAAAAAAAAAAAAAAAAAAAAAAAATAGAGGCATGAGAATGGTGTTTGTGGACAAACACAGGGCTGTTTCGTTTTTGTTTTTTTAGTTTGGATGTGAAATGTGAATACAATAATTTAAGTTTGTCAAACAATCGCGCTGCTGCCAGTTTTCTTTGTTAATTTTGAAATTAATTAAAGTTGTTTGTAGTAGTAACATGTGATGACGTCATCATAACGTCACATAAATGTTCATCTATAAACTTGCTGACCTTCCTAGATATAACTTTTCAACTTAATCGGACTTGTACTTTTCTTTATATATGGCTTCAAAAACTGCCCCTTTAAGATGACGTCACATGTGATGACGTCATCATAACGTCATGTCAATTTTCATTTATAAAACTACTGGGATACCTAGATATTACATTTTAACTTAATCGAACTTGTACTTTTGTAGATATATGGCTTCAAAAAATGCCCCTTTAAGATGACGTCATGTGACATGTGATGACGTCATTATGACGTAAAAGTTCGGCACACATTGTGAGCAGTTGGGGTAAGTGTCTGCCAAGTTTAAAATTAGCCAAAGTGGCCGGTAAGAAAGAAAACGTTTACAAATGCTATGGGCAATATTCTAGCGACTTGAAAAAAAGAATTGTTTGATGACGTCATCATGACGTCACACAATTGTCGCTTTTTAGGGCATATCTGTGAGACATACCAAAGCTATTACAAAAAGAATTTTGAAAATGTCTTGTTTTGTTCGCTAGATATATTGAAAAGAATGTTACGATTTACACAATTTTAAAATTCAGCGACTTGAACAAAGACTACAAATCAACCTTTTTATAAACAGCATGCACATTTAAGCCATGGTTATCTGCCCTTCCCAGAATTCCTTTGTGTTATATTGAATTTGGTCTAAATTTTCAAATGGCTGTTATTTCTTACTTGAGTGAGCCACGATCATGAAATTTTGGAATTAGGGAGAGGAAAATTCAATATATACATTTTTGTAATCGGATTGACCCTTACATGCGTTTAAAAAAAAAATATTTGATGACGTCATCATGACGTCACACATTTTCTCCCTTTTAGGGGATATCTTTGAGACATACCAAAGCTATAACAAAAAGAATTTTGAAAATATATTGTTTTGTTCGCTAGATATATTGAAAAAAATGTTACGATTTTAAAATTTTAAAAATTCATAAAAAGTCACGTAATGACGTCATCATGACCTCATTTTAGATTTTGCATGCTAGTGACAGTATCTACCTACCCACCACTTTTCATGACGATCGGACCTATCCTTATATGTGTTTTAAAAAATCACATTTTTGATGACGTCATCATGACGTCACACATTTTTGCCCTTTTAGGGCATATCTTTGAGACATACCAAAGCTATCACAAAAATAATTTTGAAAATATCATGTTTTGTTTACTAGATATATTGAAAAGAATGTTACGATTTTAAAACTTAAAAAATTCAGCGACTTGAAAAAAGACTAGGAATCAACCCCTTTTATAAACAGCAAGCACATTTAAGCCATGGTTATCTGCCCTTCCCAGAATTCCTTTGTGTTATATTGAATTTGGTCCAAATTTTGAAATGGCTGTTATTTCTTACTTGAGTGAGCCACGATCATGAAATTTAGGAATTACGTACAGAAAAATTCAATGTATACATTTTTGTAATCGGATTGACCCTTACATGCGTTAAAAAAAAAACACATTTTTGATGACGTCATCATGACGTCACACAATTTTCGCTTTTTAGGGCATATCTTTGAGACATACCAAAGCTATAACAAAAAGAATTTCAAAAATATCTTGTTTTGTTCGCTAGATATATTGAAAAGAATTTTACGATTTTGAAATTTCAAAAATTCATAAAAAATCACGTGATGACGTCATCATGGCGTAAATGTTCGGCTTACATTCTGAGCAGTTAGTCTAAGTGTCTGCCAAGTTTAAAGCCAATCGGCAGCATAAAAGTGGTCAAAGTGCCGGTAAGAAAGAAAACGTGTACAAATGCTATGGGCATTTGGCTGAAAAAGAAAAAAAAAAAGAAAAAAAAAAAAAAAAAAAAAGAAAAAAAAAAAAATCTTAACGAAAACAAGGGCTGTTTCGGAAAAGTTTCCGAAACAGCCAAAAAAATCTTAACGAAAACAAGGGCTGTTTTGGAAAAGTTTCCAAAACAGCCAAAAACTAGACGGACGGTGTTTGTGGACAAACACAGGGCTGTTTCTTTTTTTATTTTTATTAGTTTGGATGTGAAATGTGAATACAATAATTAAACTACGTCAAACAATCGCGCTCCTGCCAGTTTTCTTTGTTAGACTTTGAAAATAATTTAAGTTGTTTGTAATAGTCACTTGTGATGACGTCATCATAACGTAATGTAAATTTACATCTGTAAACTTGCTGACCTACCTAGATATTACATTTAAAATAATCGAACTTGTACTTTTGTAGATATACAATGTATGGCTTTAAAAACTGCCCCTTTAAGATAACGTCACGTGACATGTGATGACGTCATCATAACATCACGTCAATTTTCATCTATAAACCTGCTTGCCTACCCGACTATATATTACATTTCAAATAAATCGGACCTGTACTTTTGTAGATTTATGGCTTCGAAAAATGCCCCTTTAAGATAATGACACGAAACAAGTGATGACGTAATCATGACATCATAAAAAAAATTATTTAAAATACCTACTGGGCTACCTAGATATTACTTTTGAACTTAATCGGACTTGTACTTTTGTTTATATATGGCTTCAAAAACTGCACCTTTAAGATGACGTCGTGTGACATGTGATGACATCATAATAATGTCATGTCAATTTTCATCTATAAACCTATTGGGCTACCTAGATATTACTTTTCAACTTAATCGGACTTGTACTTTTGTTTATGGCTTCAAAAACTGCCCCTTTAAGATGACGTCACGTGACGTGTGATGACATCATCATCATAATGTCATGTCAATTTTCGTCCATAAACCTGCAGACCTACCTGGATATTACATTTCAACTTAATCGAACTTGTACTTTTGTTTATATATGGCTTCAAAAACTGCCCCTTTAAGATGACGTCACGTGACATGTGATGACGTCATCATAACATCATGTCAATGTTCATTTATAACACCCGGTGGCATACCTAGATATTACGTTTCAACTTAATCGGACTTCTACTTTTGTAGATATATGGCTTCGAAAAAATGCCCCTTTAAGATGACGTCACGTGACATGTGATGACGTCATCATGACGTAAAAGTTCGGCACACATTGTGAGCAGTTGATGTAAGTGTCTGCCAAGTTTAAAAGTAGCCAAAGTGGCCGGTAAGAAAGAAAACGTTTACAAATGCTATGTGCAATATTCTAGCGACTTGAAAAAATATTTTTTTTTATGACGTCATCATGACGTCACACAATTTGCGCTTTTTATGGCATATCTTTGAGACATACCAAAGCTATAACAAAAAGAATTTTGAAAATATCTTGTTTTGTTCGCTAGATATATTGAAAAGACTGTTACGATTCTAAAACTTCACAAATTTAGCGACTTGAAAAAAGACTAGAAATCAACCCCTTTTATAAACAGCAAGCACATAATACCCATGGTTATCAGCCCTTCCCAGAATTCCTTTGTGTTATATTGAATTTGGTCTAAATTTTGAAATGGCTCCTATTTCATACTTGAGTGAGCCACGATCATGAAATTTTGGAATTAGGTACAGGAAAATTCAACGAATACATTTTTGTAATCGGATTGACCCTTACATGCGTTTAAAAAAAAAAGATTTGTTAATGACGTCATCATGACGTCACACAATTTTCGCTTTTTAGGGCATATCTTTGAGACATACCAAAGCTGTAACAAAAATAATTTTGAAAATATCTTCTTTTGTTCGCTAGATATATTGAAAAGAATGTTACGATTTTAGAACTTCAATAATTTAGCGACTTGAAAAAAGACTAGAAATCAACCCCTTTTATAAACAGCAAGCACAAAATACCCATGGTTATCAGCCCTTCCCAGAATTCCTTTGTGTTATATTGAATTTGGTCTAAATTTTGAAATGGCTCCTCTTTCATACTTGAGTGAGCCACGATCATGAAATTTTGGAATTACGTACAGGAAAATTCAATGTATACATTTTTGTAATCGGATTGACCCTTACATGCGTTAACAAAAAAACACATTTTTGATGACGTCATCATGACGTCACACAATTTTCGCAATTTAGGGCATATCTTTCAGACATACCAAAGCTATAAGAAAAAGAATTTTGAAAATATCTTGTTTTGTTCGCTAGATATAATTTAATGAATGTTACGATTTTCAAAATTCAAAAATTCATAAAAAATCACGTGATGACGTCATCATGACGTAAAAGTTCGGCATGCATCCTGAGCAGTTGGTCTAAGTGTCTGTTAAGTTTAAAGGCAATCGGCTGCATAAAAGTAGCCAAAGTGCCTGGCAGAAAGAAAACGTGTACAAATGCTATGGGCAAAAGGTCTGAAAAAGAAAAAAAAACTAGAGGCAAGTGTTTGTGGACAAACACAGGGCTGTTTCGATTTTTTTTATTGTTAGTTTGGATGTCAAATGTGTATGCAATATTTAAAGTTGTTTGTTAGTTAGCAATGACGGAGGGATGAAGATGTTGTTATTGGATGTGTGAAGGATTGGTTTAAAAAAAGGAATCGTGTACAAATGCTATGGGAAATAGCCTAGCGAATGCCCCTTTAAGATGACATCACATAACATGTAATGACTTCATCATAACGTCATGTCAATTTTCATCTATGACACCGGGTGGCATACCTAAATGGTGTGTTTCAACTGAATCGGACTTGTACATTTGTAGATATATGGCTTCGAAAAATGCCCCTTTAAGATGACGTCACGTGACATGTGATGACGTCATCATGACGTAAAAGTTAGGCACACATTCTGAGCAGTTGGGGTAAGTGTCTGCCAAGTTTAAAAGTAGCCAAACTGGCCGGTAAGAAAGAAAACGTTTACAAATGCTATGGGCAATAATCTAGCGAGTGCCCCTTTAAGATGACACCACGTGACATGTTATGACTTGATCATAACGTCATGTCAATGTTCATCTATAACACCCGGTGGCATACCTAGATATTACGTTCCAACTTAATCGGACTTGTACTTTTGTAGATATATGGCTTCGAAAAATGCTCCTTTAAGATGACGTCACATGACATGTGATGACGTCATCATGACGTAAAGGTCCGGCACACATTGTGAGCAGTTGGAGTAAGTGTCTGCTAAGTTTAAAAGTAGCCAAAGTGGCCGGTAAGAAAGAAAAAGTTTACAAATGCTATGGGCAATATTCTAGCGACTTGAAAAAATATTTTTTGTTATGACGTCATCATGACGTCACACAATTTTCGCTTTTTAGGGCATATCTTTGAGACATACCAAAGCTATAACAAAAAGAATTTTGAAAATATCTTGTTTTGTTCGCTAGATATAGTGAAAAGAATGTTACGATTATAAAACTTCAAGAATTCAGCGACTTGAAAAAAGACTACAAATCAACCCCTTTTATAAACAGCAAGCTCATAATAGCCATGGTTATCAGCCCGTCCCAGAATTCCTTTGTGTTATATTGAATTTGGTCTAAATTTTGAAATGGCTGTCATTTCTTACTTGAGTGAGCCACGATCATGAAATTTTGGAATTGGGTACAGAAAAATACAATGTATACATTTTTGTAATCGGATTGACCCTTACATGCGTTAAAAAAAAAAATATTTTTGATGACGTCATCATGACGTCACACAATTTTCGCCTTTTAGGGCATATCTTTGAGACATACCAAAGCTATAACAAAAAGAATTTTGAAAATATCTTGTTTTGTTCGCTAGATATATTGAAAAGAATGTTACGATTTTAATACTTCAAAAATTCAGCGACTTGAAAAAAGACTAGAAATCAACCCCTTTTATAAACAGCAAGCTCATAATAGCCATGGTTATCAACCCGTCCCAGAATTCCTTTGTGTTATATTGAATTTGGTCTAAATTTTGAAATGGCTGTCATTTCTTACTTGAGTGAGCCACGATCATGAAATTTTGGAATTGGGTACAGAAAAATACAATGTATACATTTTTGTAATCGGATTGACCCTTACATGCGTTAAAAAAAAATATATTTTTGATGACGTCATCATGACGTCACACAATTTTCGCCTTTTAGGGCATATCTTTGAGACATACCAAAGCTATAACAAAAAGAATTTTGAAAATATCTTGTTTTGTTCGCTAGATATATTGAAAAGAATGTTACGATTTTAATACTTCAAAAATTCAGCGACTTGAAAAAAGACTAGAAATCAACCCCTTTTATAAACAGCAAGCTCATAATAGCCATGGTTATCAACCCGTCCCAGAATTCCTTTGTGTTATATTGAATTTGGTCTAAATTTTGAAATGGCTGTTATTTCTTACTTGAGTGAGCCACGATCATGAAATTTTGGAATTGGGTACAGCAAAATTCAATATATACATTTTTGTAATCAGATTGACCCTTACATGCGTTAAAAAAAAAAAGCATTTTTGATGACGTCATCATGACGTCACACAATTTTCGCTTTTTAAGGCATATCTTTGAGACATATCAAAGCTATAAGAAAAAGAATTTTGAAAATATCTTGTTTTGTTCGCTAGATATAATTTAATGAATGTTACGATTTTCAAAATTCAAAAATTCATAAAAAATCACGTGATGACGTCACCATGACGTAAAAGATCGGCATGCATCCTGAGCAGTTGGTCTAAGTGTCTGTTAAGTTTAAAGGCAATCGGCTGCATAAAAGTAGCCAAAGTGCCTGGCAGAACGAAAACGTGTACAAAGTCTATGGGCCAAAAGTCTGAAAAAGAAGAAAAAAAAAAAAAAAAGAAAAAAAAAAAAATCTTAACGAAAACAAGGGCTGTTTCGTAAAACTACGAAACAGCCAAAAAAAGAAACTAGAGGTTTGTGTCTGTTTGAAACAGAACACAAGGCTTTTCCTCTTTTTTTGTTTTCCACCCTAAAACTTCAGCTTACGTTCTATGTTTGTGTTAAGTTTGATTAAGATCTGATGTTTATAGTGAGTAAAGTGGCTTGTACAAAATTCGTGTACAAAGTCTATGGGATTTTGGATAGAACTAAAACATTCATAGACAATTAGCCGATGACGTCATCATGACTTCACTTCGGATGTTACATTCTACTGGCACTATCTACCTTCCCACAAATTTTTATGATACTCAGACCTATTCTTATATATGTTATTAAAAAATCACATTTTGATGACGTCATGATGACGTCACACATTTTCACATTTACGTGAAAGAATATAGGAGCTAACAAAGCTATTCCAAAAAGAATTTTGAATTTAGCATGTTCTGTTGATGAGATATGGCTTTAAGAAACTTTTACGGTTCAAAAACTTTAAAATTACTATAAAATCGTATGGTGACGTCATCATGACGTCACACAATTTTCGCTTTTTAGGGCATATCTTTGAAACATACCAAAGCTATAACAAAAAGAATTTTTAAAATATCTTGTTTTGTTCGCTAGATATATTGAAAAGAATGTTACGATTTAAACAATTTAGAAATTCAGCGACTTGAAAAAAGACTACAAATCAATTCTTTTTATAAACAGCATGCACTTTTAAGCCATGGTTATCTGCCCTTCCCAGAATTCCTTTGTGTTATATTGAATTTGGTCTAAATTTTGAAATGGCTGCTATTTCTTACTTGGGTTAGCCACGATCATGAAATTTTGGAATTAGGTACAGAAAAATTCAATGTATACATTTTTGTAATCGAATTGACACTTACATTCGTTTAAAAAAAAAAAAAATGTTTGGATGACGTCATCATGACGTCACACAATTTTCGCTTTTTAGGGCATATCTTTGAGACATACCAAAGCTATAACAAAAAGAATTTTGAAAATATCTTGTTTTGTTCGCTAGATATATTGAAAAGAATGTTACGATTTTAAAACTTCAAAAATTCAGCGACTTAAAAAAAGACTAGAAATCAACCCCTTTTATAAACAGCAAGCACATAATACCCATGGTTATCTGCCCTTCGCAGAATTCCTTTGTGTTATATTGAATTTGGTCCAAATTTTGAAATGGCTGTTATTTCTTACTTGAGTGAGCCACGATCATGAAATTTTGGAATTAGGTACAGAAAAATTCAATGTATACATTTTTGTAATCGAATTGACACTTACATGCGTTTAAAAAAAAACTAATTTTTGATGACGTCATCATGACGTCACACAATTTTCGCTTTTTAGGGCATATCTTTGAGACATACCAAAGCTATAACAAAAAGAATTTTGAAAATATCTTGTTTTGTTCGCTAGATATATTGAAAAGAATGTTACGATTTTCAAAATTCAAAAAATCATAAAAAATCACGTGATGACGTCATCATGACGTCACTCTTCGGCATACAATTTCAGGTTCGGGTCTATGTTTGTGTTAAGTTTAATTAAGATCTGAGATTGTTTAGTGACCAAAGTGGCTGTCATAAAATTCGTGTACAAAGTCTATGGGATTTAGGATAGAACTAAAGTAAGAAGAAGAAGAAGAAGAAGAAGAAGAAGAAGAAGAAGAAATAAAAAAAAAAAAATCAGAACAAAAACAAAGCCTTTTCCGACGGATTGTCGGAAAAGCCAAAAAAAAAGAAAACTAGAGCCAATAGTGTTTGTGGACAAACACAGGGCTGTTTCGGTGTTTTTGTGTAAAATTTGGTGATTAAAATGAAATTTCAAAATTTTTAATAAAATTAAAAAAATTAACAAATTATAGAAAATTAGCCGATGAGGTCTCATGACGTCACTTCGGCTTCTGCATGCGGGTGGCACTATCTACATACCCACCAATTTTTATGACGATCGGACCTACCCTTATATGTGTTTCAAAAAAGCATATTTTTGATGACGTCATGATGACGTCACACATTTTCCCATTTATGTGAAAGAATATAGGAGCTAACAAAGCTATTACAAAAAGAATTTTGAATTTAGCATGTTCTGTTAAAGAGATATGGGTTTAAGAAACTTTAAGGTTAAAAAACTTTACAATTACTATAAAATCGTATGATGAGGTCATCATGACGTCACCTCAATTTTCATCTATAACACGTACTTGTCTACCACCATAGCAGGTTTGAATGCAATCGGACCTACGGTTCTCTAGATATGTGCCCTTGAAAAATGCACCTTTAAGATGACGTCACATGACAAGTGATGACGTCATCATGACGTCACTCTTCGGCATAAATTTTCAGCTTAGGGTCTCTGTTTGAGTTAAACCTGATAAAGATCTGAGGTTGTTTAGTGACCAAAGTGGCTCTTACAAAATTCGTGTACAAAGTCTATGGGATTTGGGATAGAACTAAAAATTCATAGAAAATCAGCCGATGACGTCATCATGACGTCACATCAATTTTAATCTAACACATGCTGGCATAACTAAATACCACGTTTAAACTTAATCTGACTTGTACTTTTGTAGATATATGGTTTCCAAAAATGCCCCTTTAAGATGACGTCACGTGACATGTGATGACATCATCATGACGTAAAAGTTCGGCGCACATTCTGAGCAGTTGGTGTAAGTGTCTGCCTACGACTTGTCTAACGACTTGAAAAAAAGACTAGAGATCAACTCTTTATAGACAGCATGCCACATGAAAGCCATGGTTTCTGTAATTCCCAGAATTCCTTTGTGTTATATTGAATTTGGTCACAATTTTCAGATGCCTGTTATTTCTTAATACTTGAGTGAGCCACGATCACGAAATTGTTGAATTAGGTAGAGAAAAATTCAATGTATACATTTTTTTAATCGGACCGACCCTTACATGCGTAAAAAGAAAAAAATTGATGACGTCATTATGACGTCACACAATTTTCGCCTTTTAGGGCATATCTTTGAGACATACCAAAAGCTGTATCAAAAAGAATTTTGAAAATATCTTGTTTTGTTTGCGAGATATATTTAAAAGAATGTTACGATTTCAAAATTTAAAAAATTCATAACAAATCACGTGATGACGTCATCATGACGTCACTTTGGATTTTGCATCCTAGTGCGAGTATCTACCAACCCACCAATTTTCATGACGATCGGACCTATCCTTATATGTGTTTTAAAAAAGCACATTTTTGATGATGTCATCATGACGTCACAATTTTTTTCCTTTTTAGGGCATATCTTTGAGACCTACCAAAGCTATAACAAAAAGAATTTTGAAAATATCTTGTTTTGTTTGCCAGATATATTTAAAAGAATGTTACGATTTTCAAAATTTCAAAAATTCATAACAAATCACGTGATGACGTCATCATGACGTCACTTTGGATTTTGCATCCTAGTGCCAGTATCTACCTACCTACCAATTTTCATGACGATCGGACCTATCCTTATATGTGTTTTAAAAAAGCACATTTTTGATGATGTCATCATGACGTCACACATTTTTTTCCTTTTTAGGGCATATCTTTGAGACCTACCAAAGCTATAACAAAAAGAATTTTGAAAATATCTTGTTTTGTTTGCCAGATATATTTAAAAGAATGTTACGATTTTCAAATTTTCAAAAATTCATAACAAATCACGTGATGACGTCATCATGACGTCACTTTGGATTCAGCATCCTAGTGACAGTATCTACCTACCCACCAATTTTCATGACGATCGGACCTATCCTTATATGTGTTTTAAAAAAGCACATTTTTGATGATGTCATCATGACGTCACACATTTTCTCCCTTTTAGGGCATATCTTTGAGACATACCAAAGCTATAACAAAAAGAATTTTGAAAATATCTTGTTTTGTTCGCTAGATATATTGAAAAGAATGTTACGATTTTCAAAATTCAAAAATGCATAAAAAATCACGTGATGACGTCATCATGACCAAAAAGTTCGGGACACATTCTGAGCAGTTGGTCTAAGTGTCTGCCAAGTTTAAAGGCAATCGGGTGCACGAAAGTAGCCAAAGTGCCGGTAAGAAAGAAAACGTGTACAAATGCTATGGGGAAAAAGTCTGAAAAGGAAGCACAAAAAAAAAAAAAAACTAGAGATCAACTCTTTATAGACAGCATGCCACATGAAAGCCATGGTTTCTGTCCTTCCCAGAATTCCTTTGTGTTATATTGAATTTGGTCACAATTTTCAGATGCCTGTTATTTCTTAATACTTGAGTGAGCCACGATCACGAAATTGTTGAATTAGGTAGAGAAAAATTCAATGTATACATTTTTTTAATCGGACCGACCCTTACATGCGTAAAAAGAAAAAAAATTGATGACGTCATTATGACGTCACACAATTTTCGCCTTTTAGGGCATATCTTTGAGACATACCAAAAGCTGTATCAAAAAGAATTTTGAAAATATCTTGTTTTGTTTGCGAGATATATTTAAAAGAATGTTACGATTTCAAAATTTCAAAAATTCATAACAAATCACGTGATTACGTCATCATGACGTCACTTTGGATTCTGCATCCTAGTGCCAGTATCTACCTACCCACCAATTTTCATGACGATCGGACCTATCCTTATATGTGTTTTAAAAAAGCACATTTTTGATGATGTCATCATGACGTCACACATTTTTTTCCTTTTTAGGGCATATCTTTGAGACCTACCAAAGCTATAACAAAAAGAATTTTGAAAATATCTTGTTTTGTTTGCCAGATATATTTAAAAGAATGTTACGATTTTAAAACTTCAAAAATTTAGCGACTTGAAAAAAGACTAGAAATCAACCCTTTTATAAACAGCAAGCACATAATAGCCATGGTTATCTGCCCGTCCCAGAATTCCTTTGTGTTATATTGAATTTGGTCTAAATTTTGAAATGGCTCTTATTTCTTACTTGAGTGAGCCACGATCATGAAATTTTGGAATTAGGTACAGAAAAATTCAATGTATACATTTTTGTAATCGGATTGACCCTTACATGCGTAAAAAAAACAACACATTTTTGATGACGTCATCATGACGTCGCACAGTTTTCGCTTTTTAGGGCATATCTTTGAGACATACCAAAGCTGTAACAAAAAGAATTTTGAAAATATCTTGTTTTGTTCGCTAGATATATTGAAAAGAATGTTACGATTTTCAAATTTCAAAAATTCATAAAAAATCACGTGATGACGTCATCATGACGTAAAAGATCGGCATACATTCTGAGCAGTTGGTCTAAGTGTCTGCTAAGTTTAAATGCAATCGGTTGCTTAAAAGTAGCCAAAGTGCCGGTCAGAAAGAAAACGTGTGCAAATGCTATGGGCAAAAGTCTGAAAAAGAAGAAGAAACTAGACGGACGGTGTTTGTGGACAAACACAGGGCTGTTTCGCTTTTTATTTTTTTTAGTTTGGATGTGAAATGTGAATACAATAATTAAAGTTCGTCAAACAATCGCGCTCCTGCCAGTTTTCTTTGTTAGACTTTGAAAATGATTAAAGTTGTTTGTAATAGTCACTTGTGATGACGTCAAAATAACGTAATGTAAATTTTCATCTGTAAACTTGCTGACCTACCTAGATATTACATTTAAAATAATCAAACTTGTACTTTTGTAGATATACAATGTATGGCTTCAAAAACTGCCCCTTTAAGATAACGTCACGGGACATGTGATGACGTCATCATAACGTCATGTCAATTTTCATCTATAAACCTGCTTGCCTACCCGACTATATATTACATTTCAAATAAATCGGAGCTGTACTTTTGTAGATATATGGCTTCGAAAAATGCCTCTTTAAGATAATGACACGAAACAAGTGATGACGTAATCATGACATCATAATTTTTTTAATTTAAAATACCTACTGGGCTACCTAGATATTACTTTTGAACTTAATCGGACTTGTACTTTTGTTTATATATGGCTTCAAAAACTGCACCTTTAAGATGACGTCATGTAACATGTGATGACATCATAATAATGTCATGTAAATTTTCATCTATAAACCTATTGGGCAACCTAGATATTACTTTTCAACTTAATCAGACATGTACTTCTTAATATATATGGATTCAAAAACTGCCCCTTTAAGATGACGTCACGTAACATGTGATGATGTCATCATAACGTAATGTCAATTTTCATCTATAAACCTACTAGGCTACCTGGATATTACTTTTCAACTTAATCGGACTTGTACTTTTGTAGATATATAGCTTTGAAAAAATGCCCATTTAATATGACGTCACGTGACATGTGATGACATCATCATGACGTAAAAGTTTGGCACACATTGTGAGCAGTTGGGGTAAGTGTCTACCAAGTTTAAAAGTAGCCAAAGTGGCCGGTAAGAAAGTAAACGTTTAAAAATGCTATGGGCAATAATCTAGCAAGTGCCCCTTTAAGATGACACCACGTGACATGTTATGACTTGATCATAACGTTATGTCCATGTTTATCTATAACACCCGGTGGCATACCTAGATATTACGTTCCAACTTAATCGGACTTGTACTTTTGTAGATATATGGCTTCGAAAAATGCCCCTTTAAGATGACGTCACGTGACATGTGATGACGTCATCATAACATCATGTCAATGTTCATCTATAACACCCGGTGGCATACCTAGATATTACGTTTCAACTTAATCGGACTTGTACTTTTGTAGATATATGGCTTCGAAAAAATGCCCCTTTAAGATGACGTCACGTGACATGTGATGACGTCATCATGACGTAAATGTTCGGCACACATTGTTAGCAGTTGGCGTAAGTGTCTGCCAAGTTTAAAAGTAGCCAAAGTGGCCGGTAAGAAAGAAAACGTTTACAAATGCTATGTGCAATATTCTAGCGACTTGAAAAAAGAATTTTTTTTATGACGTCATCATGACGTCACACAATTTGCGCTTTTTATGGCATATCTTTGAGACATACCAAAGCTATAACAAAAAGAATTTTGAAAATATCTTGTTTTGTTCGCTAGATATATTGAAAAGAATGTTACGATTCTAAAACTTCAAAAATTTAGCGACTTGAAAAAAGACTAGAAATCAATCCCTTTTATAAACAGCAAGCACATAATACCCATGGTTATCAGCCCTTCCCAGAATTCCTTTGTGTTATATTGAATTTGGTCTAAATTTTGAAATGGCTCCTATTTCATACTTGAGTGAGCCACGATCATGAAATTTTGGAATTAGGTACAGGAAAATTCAACGAATACATTTTTGTAATCGGATTGACCCTTACATGCGTTTAAAAAAAAAAGATTTGTTGATGACGTCATCATGACGTCACACAATTTTCGCTTTTTAGGGCATATCTTTGAGACATACCAAAGCTGTAACAAAAATAATTTTGAAAATATCTTGTTTTGTTCGCTAGATATATTGAAAAGAATGTTACGATTTTAATACTTCAAAAATTCAGCGACTTGAAAAAAGACTAGAAATCAACCCCTTTTATAAACAGCAAGCACATAATACCCATGGTTATCAGCCCTTCCCAGAATTCCTTTGTGTTATATTGAATTTGGTCTAAATTTTGAAATGGCTCCTATTTCATACTTGAGTGAGCCACGATCATGAAATTTTGGAATTAGGTACAGGAAAATTCAATGTATACATTTTTGTAATCGGATTGACCCTTACATGCGTTTACAAAAAAACATATTTTTGATGACGTCATCATGACGTCACACAATTTTCGCAATTTAGGGCATATCTTTGAGACATACCAAAGCTATAAGAAAAAGAATTTTGAAAATATCTTGTTTTGTTCGCTAGATATAATTTAATGAATGTTACGATTTTCAAAATTCAAAAATTCATAAAAAATCACGTGATGACGTCATCATGACGTAAAAGTTCGGCATGCATGCTGAGCAGTTGGTCTAAGTGTCTGTTAAGTTTAAAGGCAATCGGCTGCATAAAAGTAGCCAAAGTCCCTGGCAGAAAGAAATCGTGTACAAACGCTGTGGGCAAAAGTCTGAAAAAGAAAAAAAAAAAAAAACTAGAGCCAATAGTGTTTGTGGACAAACACAGGGCTGTTTCGGTTTTTGTGTGTAAAATTTGGTGATTAAAATGAAATTTCAAAAATTTTAATAAAATTTCAAAAATTAAAAAAATTATAGAACATTAGCCGATGAGGTCATCATGACGTCACTTCGGCTTCTGCATGCTGGTGGCACTATCTACATACCCACCAATTTTTATGACGATCGGACCTACCCTTATATGTGTTTCAAAAAAGCATATTTTTGATGACGTCATGATGACGTCACACATTTTCCCATTTATGTGAAAGAATATAGGAGCTAACAAAGCTATTACAAAAAGAATTTTGAATTTAGCATGTTCTGTTAAAGAGATATGGGTTTAAGAAACTTTAAGGTTAAAAAGCTGTACAATTACTATAAAATCGTATGATGAGGTCATCATGACGTCACCTCAATTTTCATCTATAACACGTACTTGTCTACCACCATAGCAGGTTTGAATGCAATCGGACCTACGGTTCTCTAGATATGTGCCCTTGAAAAATGCACCTTTAAGATGACGTCACATGACAAGTGATGACGTCATCATG
The DNA here is from genome assembly GCA_037893225.1 of Hippasteria phrygiana. NCBI lineage: Eukaryota > Metazoa > Echinodermata > Asteroidea > Valvatida > Goniasteridae > Hippasteria > Hippasteria phrygiana. The sequence continues at coordinate 80,087 of JAZGUH010000809.1, read as the reverse complement.
ACGTCACTCTTCGGCATACATTTTCAGCTTAGGGTCTCTGTTTAAGTTAAACCTGATTAAGATCTGAAGTTGTTTAGTGACCAAAGTGGCTCTTACAAAATTCGTGTACAAAGTCTATGGGATTTGGGATAGAACTAAAAATTCATAGAAAATCAGCCGATGACGTCATCATGACGTCACTTTGGAATTTACATGCTAGTGGCACTATCTACCTACCCACCAATTTTCATGACGATCGGACCTATCCTTATATGTGTTTTAAAAAAGCACATTTTTGATGACGTCATCATGACGTCACACATTTTTCCCTTTTAGGGGATATCTTTGAGACATACCAAAGCTATACCAAAAAGAATTTTGAAAATACCTTGTTTTGTTCGCCAGATATATTGAAAAGAATGTTACGATTTTCAAAATTCAAAAATTCATAACAAATCACGTGATGACGTCATCATGACGTAAAAGTTCGGCATGCATTCTGACCAGTTGGTCTAAGTGTCTGTTAAGTTTAAAGGCAATCGGTTGCTTAAAAGTAGCCAAAGTGCCGGTCAGAAAGAAAACGTGTACAAATGCTATGGGCAATAGTCTGAAAAGGAAAAAAAAGAAAAACTAGACATCTGGTGCAGTGTTTGTGGACAAACACAGGGCTGTTTTGTTTTTTTGTGTAAAATTATGTGATTTAAATGAAATTTCAAAAATGAAAAAAATCATAGAAAATTTGCCGATGACGTCATCATGACGTCACCATGACGTCACATACATTTTTATCTAACACATGCTGGCATAACTAAATACCACGTTTTAACTTAATGTGACTTGTACTTTTGTAGATATATGGTTTCCAAAAATGCCCCTTTAAGATGACGTCACGTGACATGTGATGACGTCATCATGACCTAAAAGTTCGGTGCACATTCTGAGCAGTTGGTGTAAGTATCTGCCTACGACTTGAAAAAAAGACTAGAGATCAACTCTTTATAGACAGCATGCCACATGAAAGCCATGGTTTCTGTCCTTCCCAGAATTCCTTTGTGTTATATTGAATTTGGTCACAATTTTTTAGATGCCTGTTATTTCTTAATACTTGAATGAGCCACGATCACGAAATTGTTGAATTAGGTAGAGAAAAATTAAATGTATACATTTTTAATTGGACCGACCCTTACATGCGTTAAAAAAAAAAATTGATGACGTCATTATGACGTCACACAATTTTCGCCTTTTAGGGCATATCTTTGAGACATACCAAAAGCTGTATCAAAAAGAATTTTGAAAATCTCTTGTTTTGTTTGCGAGATATATTTAAAAGAATGTTACGATTTCAAAATTTCAAAAATTCATAACAAATCACGTGATGACGTCATCATGACGTCACTTTGGATTTTGCATCCTAGTACCAGTATCTACCTACCCACCAATTTGCATGACGATCGGACCTTTCCTTATATGTGTTTTAAAAAAGCACATTTTTGATGATGTCATCATGACGTCACAATTTTTTTTCCTTTTTAGGGCATATCTTTGAGACCTACCAAAGCTATAACAAAAAGAATTTTGAAAATATCTTGTTTTGTTTGCCAGATATATTTAAAAGAATGTTACGATTTTCAAAATGTCAAAAATTCATAACAAATCACGTGATGACGTCATCATGACGTCACTTTGGATTTTGCATCCTAGTGCCAGTATCTACCTACCCACCAATTTTCATGACGATCGGACCTATTCTTATATGTGTTTTAAAAAAGCACATTTTTGATGATGTCATCATGACGTCACACATTTTTTTCTTTTTTAGGGCATATCTTTGAGACCTACCAAAGCTGTAACAAAAAGAATTTTGAAAATATCTTGTTTTGTTCGCTAGATATATTGAAAAGAATTTTACGATTTTGAAATTTCAAAAATTCATAAAAAATCACGTGATGACGTCATCATGACGTAAATGTGCGGCATACATTCTGAGCAGTTAGTCTAAGTGTCTGCCAAGTTTAAAGCCAATCGGCAGCATAAAAGTAGCCAAAGTGCCAGTAAGAAAGAAAACGTGTACAAATGCTATGGGCATTTGACTGAAAAAGAAGCACAAAAAAAAAAAAAAAAAGAAAAAAAAAAAAAGAAAAAAAAAAAAATCTTAACGAAAACAAGGGCTGTTTTGGAAAAGTTTCCAAAACAGCCAAAAAAAAAGAAAAAAAAAAAATCTTAACGAAAACAAGGGCTGTTTCGGAAAACTTCCGAAACAGCCAAAAAAAAAAAAAAAGAAAAAAAAAAAAATCTTAACGAAAACAAGGGCTGTTTCGAAAAACTTTCGAAACAGCCAAAAAAAACTAGAGCTTTGGTGTTTGTGGACAAACACAGGGCTGTTTCGTTTGGGGGGTTTTTGGTAGTTTGATTCTTAATTTTTGAGATTTCAATGGTGGATCAAAAAATCTCGTTTTACATTCATTGTCGTCTACGACAGGTCATGCAATCACGTAGGCTTATTCATAATCGTTTTGGAAATGTGAGCATACAAGGAGTTGATGACCATGATTACGTCATCAGACGTCACACATTTTTCACATTTATATTTAAGTGTGTATGACCTAAAAATATATTACAAGAATTATCAAAAATTGTTTAAAATTCATGTTAGATACCACGTTTCAACTTAATCGAACTTGTACTTTTGTAGATAGATGGCTTCAAAAACTGCCCCTTTAAGATGACGTCACGTGACATGTGATGAAGTCATCATAATGTCATGTCAATTTTCATCTATGAACCTGCAGATCTGCCTGGATATTACATTTCAACTTAATCGAACTTGTACTTTTGTTTATATGTGGCTTCAAAAACTGCCCCTTTAAGATGACGTCAGGTGACATGTGATGAAGTCATCATAACGTCATGTCAATTTTCATCTATAAACCTGCTGGCCTACTTAGATATTACATTTCAACTTAATCGAGCTTGTACTTTTGTAGATATGGCTTCAAAAACTGCCCCTTTAAGATGACGTCACGTGACATGTGATGACATCATGATAATGTCATGTCAATTTTCAGCTATAAACCTACTGGGCTACCTAGATATTACTTTTCAACTTAATCGAACTTGTAATTTTGTTTATATATGGCTTCAAAAACTGCCCCTTTAAGATGACGTCACGTGACATGTGATGACGTCATCATAACGTCAATTCAATTTTTATCTATAAACCTACTGGGCTACCTAGATATTACTTTTGAACTTAATCGGACTTGTGCTTTTGTAGACATATGGCTTCAAAAACTGCCCCTTTAAGATGACGTCACGTGACATGTGATGACATCAATTATGATAATGTCATGTCAATTTTCAGCTATAAACCTACTGGGCTACCTAGATATTACTTTTCAACTTAATCGAATTTGTACTTTTGTAGATATATGGCTTCAAAAACTGCCCCTTTAAGATGACGTCACGTGGCATGTCATGACGTCATCAAGAGGTAAAAGTTCGGCACACATTGTGAGCAGTTAGTCTAAGTGTCTGCCAAGTTTAAAAGTACCCAAAGTGCCGGTAAGAAAGAAAACGTGTACAAATGCTATAGGCAATAATCTAGCGAGTGCCCCTTTAAGATGACACCACGTGACATGTTATGACTTGATCATAACGTCATGTCAATTTTCATCTATAACACCAGGTGGCATACCTTACGTTCCAACTGAATCGGACTTGTACTTTTGTAGATATATGGCTTCGAAAAATGCCCCTTTAAGATGACGTCACGTGACATGTGATGACGTCATCAGGACGTAAAAGTTCGGCACACATTGTGAGCAGTTGGGGTAAGTGTCTGCCAAGTTTAAAAGTAGCCAATGTGGCCGGTAAGAAAGTAAACGTTTACAAATGCTATGGGCAATATTCTATCGACTTGAAAAAAGAATTTGTTTATGACGTCATCATGACGTCACACAATTTTCGCTTTTTAGGGCATATCTTTGAGACATATCAAAGCTGTAACAAAAATAATTTTGAAAATATCTTGTTTTGTTCGCTAGATATATTGAAAAGAATGTTACGATTTTAAAACTTCAAAAATTCAGCGACTTGAAAAAAGACTAGAAATCAACCCCTTTTATAAACAGCAAGCTCATAATAGCCATGGTTATCAGCCCGTCCCAGAATTCCTTTGTGTTATATTGAATTTGGTCTAAATTTTGAAATGGCTGTCATTTCTTACTTGAGTGAGCCACGATCATGAAATTTTGGAATTGGGTACAGAAAAATACAATGTATACATTTTTGTAATCGGATTGACCCTTACATGCGTTAAAAAAAAAACATATTTTTGATGACGTCATCATGACGTCACACAATTTTCGCAATTTAGGGCATATCTTTGAGACATACCAAAGCTATAAGAAAAAGAATTTTGAAAATATCTTGTTTTGTTCGCTAGATATAATTTAATGAATGTTACGATTTTCAAAATTCAAAAATTCATAAAAAATCACGTGATGACGTCATCATGACGTAAAAGTTCGGCATGCATTCTGAGCAGTTGGTCTAAGTGTCTGTTAAGTTTAAAGGCAATCGGCTACATAAAAGTAGCCAAAGTGCCTGGCAGAACGAAAACGTGTACAAATGCTATGGGCAAAAAGTCTGAAAAAGAAGCAAAAAAAAACTAGAGCTTTGGTGTTTGTGGACAAACACAGGGCTGTTTCGTTTGGGGGGTTTTTGGTAGTTTGATTCTTAATTTTTGAGATTTCAATGGTGGATCAAAAAATCTCGTTTTACATTCATGGTCGTCTACGACAGGTCATGCAATCACGTAGGCTTATTCATAATCGTTTTGGAAATGTGAGCATACAAGGAGTTGATGACCATGATTACGTCATCAGACGTCACACATTTTTCACATTTATATTCAAGTGTGTATGACCTAAAAATATATTACAAGAATTATCAAAAATTGTTTAAAATTCATGTTAGATACCACGTTTCAACTTAATCGAACTTGTACTTTTGTAGATAGATGGCTTCAAAAACTGCCCCTTTAAGATGACGTCACGTGACATGTGATGAAGTCATGATAATGTCATGTCAATTTTCATCTATGAACCTGCAGATCTGCCTGGATATTACATTTCAACTTAATCGAACTTGTACTTTTGTTTATATGTGGCTTCAAAAACTGCCCATTTAAGATTACGTCAGGTGACATGTCATGAAGTCATCATAACGTCATGTCAATTTTCATCTATAAACCTGCTGGCCTACTTAGATATTACATTTCAACTTAATCGAGCTTGTACTTTTGTAGATATGGCTTCAAAAACTGCCCCTTTAAGATGACGTCACGTGACATGTGATGACATCATGATAATGTCATGTCAATTTTCAGCTATAAACCTACTGGGCTACCTAGATATTACTTTTCAACTTAATCGAACTTGTAATTTTGTTTATATATGGCTTCAAAAACTGCCCCTTTAAGATGACGTCACGTGGCATGTCATGACGTCATCAAGAGGTAAAAGTTCGGCACACATTGTGAGCAGTTAGTCTAAGTGTCTGCCAAGTTTAAAAGTACCCAAAGTGCCGGTAAGAAAGAAAACGTGTACAAATGCTATAGGCAATAATCTAGCGAGTGCCCCTTTAAGATGACACCACGTGACATGTTATGACTTGATCATAACGTCATGTCAATTTTCATCTATAACACCAGGTGGCATACCTTACGTTCCAACTGAATCGGACTTGTACTTTTGTAGATATATGGCTTCGAAAAATGCCCCTTTAAGATGACGTCACGTGACATGTGATGACGTCATCAGGACGTAAAAGTTCGGCACACATTGTGAGCAGTTGGGGTAAGTGTCTGCCAAGTTTAAAAGTAGCCAATGTGGCCGGTAAGAAAGTAAACGTTTACAAATGCTATGGGCAATATTCTATCGACTTGAAAAAAGATTTTTTTTATGACGTCATCATGACGTCACACAATTTTCGCTTTTTAGGGCATATCTTTGAGACATACCAAAGCTATAACAAAAAGAATTTTGAAAATATCTTGTTTTGTTCGCTAGATATAGTGAAATGAATGTTACGATTATAGAACTTCAAGAATTCAGCGACTTGAAAAAAGACTACAAATCAACCCTTTTTATAAACAGCATGCACATTTAAGCCATGGTTATCAGCCCTTCCCAGAATTCCTTTGTGTTATATTGAATTTGGTCTACATTTTGAAATGGCTCCTATTTCTTACTTGAGTGAGCCACGATCACGAAATTTTGGAATTAGGTACAGGAAAATTCAATGTATACCTTTTTGTAATCAGATTGACCCTTACATGCGTTTAAAAAAAAAAATATTGTTGATGACGTCATCATGACGTCACACAATTTTCGCCATTTAGGGCATATCTTTGAGACATACCAAAGCTGTAACAAAAATAATTTTGAAAATATCTTGTTTTGTTCGCTAGATATATTGAAAAGAATGTTACGATTTTAAAACTTCAAAAATTCAGCGACTTGAAAAAAGACTAGAAATCAACCCCTGTTATAAACAGCAAGCTCATAATAGCCATGGTTATCAGCCCTTCCCAGAATTCCTTTGTGTTATATTGAATTTGGTCTAAATTTTGAAATGGCTGTTATTTCTTACTTGAGTGAGCCACGATCATGAAATTTTGGAATTGGGTACAGGAAAATTCAATATATACATTTTTGTAATCGGATTGACCCTTACATGCGTTAACAAAAAAACACATTTTTGATGACGTCATCATGACGTCACACAATTTTCGCAATTTAGGGCATATCTTTGAGACATACCAAAGCTATAAGAAAAAGAATTTTGAAAATATCTTGTTTTGTTCGCTAGATATAATTTAATGAATGTTACGATTTTCAAAATTCAAAAATTCATAAAAAATCACGTGATGACGTCATCATGACGTAAAAGATCGGCATGCATCCTGAGCAGTTGGTCTAAGTGTCTGTTAAGTTTAAAGGCAATCGGCTGCATAAAAGTAGCCAAAGTGCCTGGCAGAACGAAAACGTGTACAAAGTCTATGGGCAAAAAGTCTGAAAAAGAAAAAAAAAAAAAAACTAGACGGACGGTGTTTGTGGACAAACACAGGGCTGTTTCGTTTTTTTTTTTTTTTAGTTTGGATGTGAAATGGGAATACAATAATTAAACTTCGTCAAACAATCGCGCTCCTGCCAGTTTTCTTTGTTAGACTTTGAAAATAATTTAGGTTGTTTGTAATAGTCACTTGTGATGACGTCATCATAACGTAATGTAAATTTACATCTGTAAACTTGCTGACCTACCTAGATATTACATTTAAAATAATCGAACTTGTACTTTTGTAGATATACAATGTATGGCTTTAAAAACTGCCCCTTTAAGATAACGTCACGTGACATGTGATGACGTCATCATAACGTCACGTCAATTTTTATCTATGAACCTGCTTGCCTACCCGACTATATATTACATTTCAAATAAATCGGACCTGTACTTTTGTAGATTTATGGCTTCGAAAAATGCCCCTTTAAGATAATGACACGAAACAAGTGATGACGTAATCATGACATCATAATTTTTTTTATTTAAAATACCTACTGGGCTACCTAGATATTACTTTTGAACTTAATCGGACTTGTACTTTTGTTTATATATGGCTTCAAAAACTGCACCTTTAAGATGACGTCATGTGACATGTGATGACATCATAATAACATCATGTCAATGTTCATCTATAACACCCGGTGGCATACCTAGATATTACGTTTCAACTTAATCGGACTTGTACTTTTGTAGATATATGGCTTCGAAAAAATGCCCCTTTAAGATGACGTCACGTGACATGTGATGACGTCATCATAACATCATGTCAATGTTCATCTATAACACCCGGTGGCATACCTAGATATTACGTTTCAACTTAATCGGACTTGTACTTTTGTAGATATATGGCTTCGAAAAAATGCCCCTTTAAGATGACGTCACGTGACATGTGATGACGTCATCATGACGTAAAAGTTCGGCACACATTGTGAGCAGTTGGTGTAAGTGTCTGCCAAGTTTAAAAGTAGCCAAAGTGGCCGGTAAGAAAGAAAACGTTTACAAATGCTATGTGCAATATTCTAGCGACTTGAAAAAAGAATTTTTTTATGACGTCATCATGACGTCACACAATTTTCGCTTTTTATGGCATATCTTTGAGACATACCAAAGCTATAACAAAAAGAATTTTGAAAATATCTTGTTTTGTTCGCCAGATATATTGAAAAGAATGTTACGATTCTAAAACTTCAAAAATTTAGCGACTTGAAAAAAGACTAGAAATCAACCCCTTTTATAAACAGCAAGCACATAATACCCATGGTTATCAGCCCTTCCCAGAATTCCTTTGTGTTATATTGAATTTGGTCTAAATTTTGAAATGGCTCCTATTTCATACTTGAGTGAGCCACGATCATGAAATTTTGGAATTAGGTACAGGAAAATTCAATATATACATTTTTCTAATCGGATTGACCCTTACATGCGTTTAAAAAAAAAGATTTGTTGATGACGTCATCATGACGTCACACAATTTTCGCTTTTTAGGGCATATCTTTGAGACATACCAAAGCTGTAACAAAAATAATTTTGAAAATTTCTTGTTTTGTTCGCTAGATATATTGAAAAGAATGTTACGATTTTAAAACTTCAAAAATTTAGCGACTTGAAAAAAGACTAGAAATCAACCCCTTTTATAAACAGCAAGCACATAATAGCCATGGTTATCTGCCCGTCCCAGAATTCCTTTGTGTTATATTGAATTTGGTCTAAATTTTGAAATGGCTGTTATTTCTTACTTGAGTGAGCCACGATCATGAAATTTTGGAATTGGGTACAGGAAAATTCAATATATACATTTTTGTAATCGGATTGACCCTTACATGCGTTAACAAAAAAACACATTTTTGATGACGTCATCATGACGTCACACAATTTTCGCAATTTAGGGCATATCTTTGAGACATACCAAAGCTATAAGAAAAAGAATTTTGAAAATATCTTGTTTTGTTCGCTAGATATAATTTAATGAATGTTACGATTTTCAAAATTCAAAAATTCATAAAAAATCACGTGATGACGTCATCATGACGTAAAAGTTCGGCATGCATCCTGAGCAGTTGGTCGAAGTGTCTGTTAAGTTTAAAGGCAATCGGCTGCATCAAAGTAGCAAAAGTGCCTGGTAGAAAGAAAACGTGTACAAATGCTATGGGCAAAAAGTCTGAAAAAGAAGCAAAAAAAAACTAGACATGTTATGTGTTTGTCCCGTGGACAAACACAGGGCTGTTTCGTGTTTTTTTTATTGTGTTAGTTAGTCAAATGTTTATACAATAATTAACGTTATTGGATGTGTGAAGGATTGGTTTAAAGAAAGAAATCGAGTACAAATGTTATGGGGAATAGTGTAGCGAATGCTCCTTTAAAATGACATCACGTGACATGTGATCACTTCATAACGTCAAGTCAATGTTCACCTATAACACCCGGTGGCATACCTAGATACATGTTTGAACTTAATCGGACTTGTACTTTTGTAGATATATGGCTTTGAAAAATGCCTCTTTAAGATGACGTCACGTGACATGTGATGATGTCATCATGACGTAAAAGTTCGACACACATTCTGAGCAGTTGGTCTAAGTGTCTGCCAATTTGAAAAGTACCCAAAGTGCCAATAAGAAAAAAGTGTACAAATGCTATGGGCAATAGTCTAGCGAATGCTCCTTTAAGATGACATCACGTGACATGTGATGTCATCATAACGTTATGTCAACTTTCATCTATAACACACCGTGTAGCATACTTAGATATTACGTTTCAACTTAATCGGACTTGTACTTTTGTAGATACACAATGTATGGCTACGAAAAATGCCCTTTTAAGATGACGTCAAGTTGACATGTGATGACGTCATCATGACATAAAAGTTCGACACACATTCTGAGCAGTTGGTCTAAGTGTCTGCCAATTTTAAAAGTACCCAAAGTGCCAGTAAGAAAAAAACATGTACAAATGCAATAGTCTAGCGAATGCCCCTTTAAGATGACATCACGTGACATGTGATGACATCATGATAATGTCATGTCAATTTCCATCTATAAACCTACTGGCCTACCTAGATATTACGTTTCAACTTAATTGAACTTGTACTTTTGTTGATATATGGCTTCCAAAACTGCCCCTTTAAGATGACGTCACGTGACATGTGATGACGTCGTCCTATTGTCATGTTTATTTTCATCTATGAACCTGCAGACCTACCTGGATATTACATTTCAACTTAATCGAATTTGTACTTTTGTAGATATATGGCTTCAAAACTGCCCCTTTAAGATGACGTCACGTGACATGTGATGACATCAATCATGATAATGTCATGTCAATTTTCAGCTATAAACCTACTGGGCTACCTAGATATTACTTTTCAACTTAATCGAACTTGTACTTTTGTAGATATATAGCTTCAAAAACTGCCCCTTTAAGATGACGTCACGTGGCATGTGATGACGTCATCATGTATGTCTGTAATTCAAAAAGAATGTTATAAGACGCCTGATTGTTTCTGTGCTTTTCACTGAATGCACTTGTTAAATACACAACTTTTTCTCTTCAACATTTTGTTTTCAGGCTTGTATTGGAGTAACTTGCCTCTCAAATTTGAATCTTTATTAATATTATGTGATATGTTCTTGATAAAAATGCATGTTGACATTGTGGCACGTAGGAAGCAATAAAAAGAATTCTTTGAAAACAAGACCTTTGAATAAAGAGAGTTATTTAATGAAGTCTTACTGGTATATTTTTATTACAGTATATAATTGAAAGAAAATACGGTCTTATTAACCCTAATAGTCCTGAATTCTCCAATTGTAATATGATTTTCCACACACCCTAGGGAGGTACAGTTAAATGCAAGGAAAGTTCGACATAATCTTACTGGTCAAAAGTTTCTCTGCCACAATTGACAAACCTGTCAACTTTTTAGCGCAAGAGGGCGGTAGTACTTAAAAAAATACTCCTCTGGTTGTGTTTAGTGAACTGTAGAGGGCAGCATACGAGTTTACTGGTAAAAACTCATTCACGGATTTTGTCCGGTGGCGCCTAGCACTGTATACCAAACTTAACTAACAATTTAAGGCAAACACACACATAGAGCGGTGGGTGAGAGCGAAGCATACCCCATGTAGTGTTTGAAAACGGAAAACCAGTAATTAACGCAACACACTTAAAGAATAGACGGCTGAAACAAACTTTATTTGAGCAGTAGAAAATCACAGAACGCATTTTGTTTAATACATTGGGAATTATAAACTGGAAATTAAATGTAAGGTAATCCAAAAGACGATTGAGACAACATTTACTTGAGTGGAACAAAATACAACAATTATTTTTGAAAATTATGTTAAATCCTCCCAAATCACAGAACGCAAAACTTGTTTACCTATGACGTAAAAAACATATTTCAAAAAGAATTACAATAAGAATTTGGAAAGAATGTTATAAGACGCATGATTGTTTCTGTGCTTTTCACTGAATGCACTTGTTAAATACACAACTTTTTCTCTTCAACATTTTGTTTTCAGGCTTGTATTGGAGTAACTTGCCTCTCAAATTTGAATCTTTATTAATATTATGTGATATGTTCTTGATAAAAATGCATGTTGACATTGTGGCACGTAGGAAGCAATAAAAAGAATTCTTTGAAAACAAGACCTTTGAATAAAGAGAGTTATTTAATGAAGTCTTACTGGTATATTTTTATTACAGTATATAATTGAAAGAAAATACGGTCTTATTAACCCTAATAGTCCTGAATTCTCCAATTGTAATATGATTTTCCACACACCCTAGGGAGGTACAGTTAAATGCAAGGAAAGTTCGACATAATCTTACTGGTCAAAAGTTTCTCTGCCACAATTGACAAACCTGTCAACTTTTTAGCGCAAGAGGGCGGTAGTACTTAAAAAAATACTCCTCTGGTTGTGTTTAGTGAACTGTAGAGGGCAGCATACGAGTTTACTGGTAAAAACTCATTCACGGATTTTGTCCGGTGGCGCCTAGCACTGTATACCAAACTTAACTAACAATTTAAGGCAAACACACACATAGAGCGGTGGGTGAGAGCGAAGCATACCCCATGTAGTGTTTGAAAACGGAAAACTAGTAATTAACGCAACACACCTTAAAGAATAGACGGCTGAAACAAACTTTATTTGAGCAGTAGAAAATCACAGAACGCATTTTTTTTAATACATTGGGAATTATAAACTGGAAATTAAAAGTAAGGTAATCCAAAATACGATTGAGACAACATTTACTTGAGTGGAACAAAATACAACAACTATTTTTGAAAATTATGTTAAATCCTCCCAAATCACAGAACGTAAAACTTGTTTACCTAAAAAACCTATTTCAAAAAGAATTACAATAAGAATTTCGAAATTAGCATGTTCAGTTGATGAGATAGGCCTTATAGCTTAAAGATTCAAAAGTAAAAAAATTACTATAAAATCATATGATGACGTCACCATAACGTCGCATCAATTTTCATATATAACACATGCCGGCCTACAAGCATTCCTGACACAAAATTGTTTAAGATAATCTACTGGGCTACCTAGATATTACTTTTCAACTTAATCTGACTTCTACTTCGGTAAAAGTATGGCTTCGAAAAATTCCCCTTTCAGATGACGTCACGTGACATGTGATGACGTCACCATGACGTAAAGGTTCGGCACACATTGTGAGCAGTTGGGGTAAGTGTCTGCCAAGTTTAAAAGTAGCCAAAGTGGCCGGTAAGAAAGAAAACGTTTACAAATGCTATGGGCAATATTCTAGCGACTTGAAAAAAGATTTTTTTTATGACGTCATCATGACGTCACACAATTTTCGCTTTTTAGGGCATATCTTTGAGACATACCAAAGCTATAACAAAAAGAATTTTGAAAATATCTTGTTTTGTTCGCTAGATATATTGAAAAGAATGTTACGATTCCAAAAATTTAACAATTCAGCGACTTGAAAAAAGACTACAAATCAACCCTTTTTATAAACAGCATGCTCATTTAAGCCATGGTTATCTGCCCTTCCCAGAATTCCTTTGTGTTATATTGAATTTGGTCTAAATTTTGAAATGGCTCCTATTTCTTACTTGAGTGAGCCACGATCATGAAATTTTGGAATTAGGTACAGAAAAATTCAATGTATACATTTTTGTAATCGGATTGACCCTTACATGCGTTAAAAAAAAAAAATATTGTTCATGACGTCATCATGACGTCACACAATTTTCGCCTTTTAGGGCATATCTTTGAGACATACCAAAGCTATAACAAAAATAATTTTTAAAATATCTTGTTTTGTTCGCTAGATATATTGAAAAGAATGTTACGATTTTAATACTTCAAAAATTCAGCGACTTGAAAAAAGACTAGAAATCAACCCCTTTTATAAACAGCAAGCTCATAATAGCCATGGTTATCAGCCCTTCCCAGAATTCCTTTGTGTTATATTGAATTTGGTCTAAATTTTGAAATGGCTGTTATTTCTTACTTGAGTGAGCCACGATCATGAAATTTTGGAATTGGGTACAGAAAAATACAATGTATACATTTTTGTAATCAGATTGACCCTTACATGCGTTTAAAAAAAAAAATATTGTTGATGACGTCATCATGACGTCACACAATTTTCGCCATTTAGGGCATATCTTTGAGACATACCAAAGCTGTAACAAAAATAATTTTGAAAATATCTTGTTTTGTTCGCTAGATATATTGAAAAGAATGTTACGATTTTAAAACTTCAAAAATTCAGCGACTTGAAAAAAGACTAGAAATCAACCCCTTTTATAAACAGCAAGCTCATAATAGCCATGGTTATCAGCCCGTCCCAGAATTCCTTTGTGTTATATTGAATTTGGTCTAAATTTTGAAATGGCTGTCATTTCTTACTTGAGTGAGCCACGATCATGAAATTTTGGAATTGGGTACAGAAAAATACAATGTATACATTTTTGTAATCGGATTGACCCTTACATGCGTTAAAAAAAAAAAATTTTTTGATGACGTCATCATGACGTCACACAATTTTCGCCTTTTAGGGCATATCTTTGAGACATACCAAAGCTATAACAAAAATAATTTTGAAAATATCTTGTTTTGTTCGCTAGATATATTGAAAAGAATGTTACGATTTTAATACTTCAAAAATTCAGCGACTTGAAAAAAGACTAGAAATCAACCCCTTTTATAAACAGCAAGCTCATAATAGCCATGGTTATCAGCCCGTCCCAGAATTCCTTTGTGTTATATTGAATTTGGTCTAAATTTTGAAATGGCTGTCATTTGTTACTTGAGTGAGCCACGATCATGAAATTTTGGAATTGGGTACAGAAAAATACAATGTATACATTTTTGTAATCAGATTGACCCTTACATGCGTTAAAAAAAAAAAGCATTTTTGATGACGTCATCATGACGTCACACAATTTTCGCTTTTTAAGGCATATCTTTGAGACATACCAAAGCTATAAGAAAAAGAATTTTGAAAATATCTTGTTTTGTTCGCTAGATATAATTTAATGAATGTTACGATTTTCAAAATTCAAAAATTCATAAAAAATTACGTGATGACGTCATCATGACGTAAAAGTTCGGCATGCATCCTGAGCAGTTGGTCTAAGTGTCTGTTAAATTTAAAGGCAATCGGCTGCATAAAAGTAGCCAAAGTGCCTGGCAGAAAGAAAACGTGTACAAATGCTATGGGCAAAAAGTCTGAAAAAGAAAAAAAAAAAAAAAAAAAAAAAAAAAAAAAAAAAAAAAAATCTTAACGAAAACAAGGGCTGTTTCGAAAAACTTTCGAAACAGCCAAAAAAAAAAAAAAAAAAAAGAAAAAAAAAAAAATCTTAACGAAAACAAGGGCTGTTTCGTAAAACTACGAAACAGCCAAAAAAAAAAAAAAAAAAAAAATTATATTTAAGTGTGTATGACCTACAAATATATTACAAGAATTATCAAAAATTGTTTAAAATTCATGTTAGATACCACGTTTCAACTTAATCGAACTTGTACTTTTGTAGATAGATGGCTTCAAAAACTGCCCCTTTAAGATGACGTCACGTGACATGTGATGAAGTCATCATAATGTCATGTCAATTTTCATCTATGAACCTGCAGATCTGCCTGGATATTACATTTCAACTTAATCGAACTTGTAGTTTTGTTTATATGTGGCTTCAAAAACTGCCCCTTTAAGATGACGTCAGGTGACATGTGATGAAGTCATCATAACGTCATGTCAATTTTCATCTATAAACCTGCTGGCCTACTTAGATATTACATTTCAACTTAATCGAGCTTGTACTTTTGTAGATATGGCTTCAAAAACTGCCCCTTTAAGATGACGTCACGTGACATGTGATGACATCATGATAATGTCATGTCAATTTTCAGCTATAAACCTACTGGGCTACCTAGATATTACTTTTCAACTTAATCGAATTTGTACTTTTGTAGATATATGGCTTCAAAAACTGCCCCTTTAAGATGACGTCACGTGGCATGTCATGACGTCATCAAGAGGTAAAAGTTCGGCACACATTGTGAGCAGTTAGTCTAAGTGTCTGCCAAGTTTAAAAGTACCCAAAGTGCCGGTAAGAAAGAAAACGTGTACAAATGCTATGGGCAATAATCTAGCGAGTGCCCCTTTAAGATGACACCACGTGACATGTTATGACTTGATCATAACGTCATGTCAATTTTCATCTATAACACCAGGTGGCATACCTTACGTTCCAATTGAATCGGACTTGTACTTTTGTAGATATATGGCTTCGAAAAATGCCCCTTTAAGATGACGTCACGTGACATGTGATGACGTCATCAGGACGTAAAAGTTCGGCACACATTGTGAGCAGTTGGGGTAAGTGTCTGCCAAGTTTAAAAGTAGCCAATGTGGCCGGTAAGAAAGTAAACGTTTACAAATGCTATGGGCAATATTCTATCGACTTGAAAAAAGAATTTTTTTATGACGTCATCATGACGTCACACAATTTTCGCTTTTTAGGGCATTTCTTTGAGACATACCAAAGCTATAACAAAAAGAATTTTGAAAATATCTTGTTTTGTTCGCTAGATATAGTGAAAAGAATGTTACGATTATAAAACTTCAAGAATTCAGCGACTTGAAAAAAGACTACAAATCAACCCTTTTTATAAACAGCATGCAACATTTAAGCCATGGTTATCAGCCCTTCCCAGAATTCCTTTGTGTTATATTGAATTTGGTCTACATTTTGAAATGGCTCCTATTTCTTACTTGAGTGAGCCACGATCACGAAATTTTGGAATTAGGTACAGGAAAATTCAATGTATACATTTTTGTAATCAGATTGACCCTTACATGCGTTAAAAAAAAAAAATATTGTTGATGACGTCATCATGACGTCACACAATTTTCGCCATTTAGGGCATATCTTTGAGACATACCAAAGCTGTAACAAAAATAATTTTGAAAATATCTTGTTTTGTTCGCTAGATATATTGAAAAGAATGTTACGATTTTAAAACTTCAAAAATTCAGCGACTTGAAAAAAGACTAGAAATCAACCCCTTTTATAAACAGCAAGCTCATAATAGCCATGGTTATCAACCCGTCCCAGAATTCCTTTGTGTTATATTGAATTTGGTCTAAATTTTGAAATGGCTGTCATTTCTTACTTGAGTGAGCCACGATCATGAAATTTTGGAATTGGGTGCAGCAAAATTCAATATATACATTTTTGTAATCAGATTGACCCTTACATGCGTTAAAAAAAAAAAGCATTTTTGATGACGTCATCATGACGTCACACAATTTTCGCTTTTTAAGGCATATCTTTGAGACATACCAAAGCTATAAGAAAAAGAATTTTGAAAATATCTTGTTTTGTTCGCTAGATATAATTTAATGAATGTTACGATTTTCAAAATTCAAAAATTCATAAAAAATCACGTGATGACGTCATCATGACGTAAAAGTTCGGCATGCATTCTGAGCAGTTGGTCTGAGTGTCTGTTAAGTTTAAAGGCAATCGGCTGCATAAAAGTAGCCAAAGTGCCTGGCAGAAAGAAATCGTGTACAAACCCTATGGGCAAAAAGTCTGAAAAAGAAAAAAAAAAAAAAGAAACTAGAGGTTTGTGTCTGTTTGAAACAGAACACAAGGCTTTTCCGGTGTTTTTCTTCCCACCCTAAAACTTCAGCTTACGTTCTATGTTTGTGTTAAGTTTGATTAAGATCTGATTTTTATAGTGAGTAAAGTGGCTTGTACAAAATTCGTGTACAAAGTCTATGGGATTTTGGATAGAACTAAAACATTCATAGAAAATTAGCCGATGACGTCATCATGACGTCACTTCAGATGTTACATTCTACTGGCACTATCTACCTTCCCACAAATTTTGATGATACTGAGGCCTATTCTTATATATGTTATTAAAAAACATTTTGATGACGTCATGATGACGTAACACATTTCACATTTACGTGAAAGAATATAGGAGCTAACAAAGCTATTCCAAAAAGAATTTGGAATTTAGCATGTTCTGTTGATGAGATATGGCTTTAAGAAACTTTAAGGTTCAAAAACTTAAAAATTAACATAAAATCGTATGATGACGTCATCATGACGTCACGTCAATTTTCATATATAACACGTGGTGGTCCACCAACATACCAGGTTTAAAGGCAATCGGACCTACGGCTCTCTAGATATGGGCCCTTGAAAAAATCATCTTTAAGGTGACGTCACGTGACATGTGATGACGTCATCATGACGTAAAAGTTCGACACACATTGTGAACAGTTGGGGTAAGTGTCTGCCAAGTTTAAAAGTAGCCAAAGTGGCCGGTAAGAAAGAAAACGTTTACAATGCTATGGGCAATATTCTAGCGACTTGAAAAAATATTTTTTTTTATTACGTCATCATGACGTCACACAATTTTCGCTTTTTAGGGCATATCTTTGAGACATACCAAAGCTATAACAAAAAGAATTTTGAAAATATCTTGTTTTGTTCGCTAGATATATTGAAAAGAATGTTACGATTTCAATACTTCAAAAATTCAGCGACTTGAAAAAAGACTAGAAATCAACCCCTTTTATAAACAGCAAGCACACTAAAGCCATGGTTATCTGCCCTTCCCAGAATTCCTTTGTGTTATATTGAATTTGGTCTAAATTTTGAAATGGCTGCTATTTCTTACTTGAGTGAGCTACGTTCATGAAATTTTGGAATTAGGTACAGAAAAATTCAATGTATACATTTTTGTAATCGAATTGAAACTTACATGCGTTTAAAAAAAAATAATAATTTGATGACGTCATCATGACGTCAAACAATTTTCGCTTTTTAGGGCATATCTTTGAGACATACCAAAGCTATAACAAAAAGAATTTTGAAAATATCTTGTTTTGTGTGCTAGATATATTGAAAAGAATGTTACGATTTTCAAAATTCAAAAAATCATAAAAAATCACGTGATGACGTCATCATGACGTCACTCTTCGGCATACAATTTCAGGTTCGGGTCTATGTTTGTGTTAAGTTTAATTAAGATCTGAGATTGTTTAGTGACCAAAGTGGCTGTCATAAAATTCGTGTACAAAGTCTATGGGATTTAGGATAGAACTAAAGTAAGAAGAAAAAGAAAAAAACTAGAGGTTTGTGTCTGTTTGAAACAGAACACAAGGCTTTTCCTCTTTTTTTGTTTTCCACCCTAAAACTTCAGGTTACGTTCTATGTTTGTGTTAAGTTTGATTAAGATCTGATGTTTATAGTGAGTAAAGTGGCTTGTACAAAATTCGTGTACAAAGTCTATGGGATTTTGGATAGAACTAAAACATTCATAGACAATTAGCAGATGACGTCATCATGACTTCACTTCGGATGTTACATTCTACTGGCACTATCTACCTTCCCACAATTTTTTATGATACTCAGACCTATTCTTATATATGTTATTTAAAAAAACATTTTGATGACGTCATGATGACGTCACACATTTTCACATTTACGTGAAAGAATATAGGAGCTAACAAAGCTATTCCAAAAAGAATTTGGAATTTAGCATGTTCTGTTGATGAGATATGGCTTTAAGAAACTTTTACGGTTCAAAAACTTTAAAATTACTATAAAATCGTATGGTGACGTCATCATGACGTCACCTCAATTTTCATCTATAACACGTGGTGGCCCACCAACATACCAGGTTTAAAGGCAATCGGACATACGGTTCTCTAGATATGGGCCCTTGAAAAATGCACGTTTAGGATGACGTCACGTGACACGTGATGACGTCATCATGACGTCACGTTTCGGCATACATTTTCAGCTTAGGGTCTTTGTTTGTGTTAAGCCTGATTAACATCTGAGGTTGTTTAGTCACCAAAGTGCCACTTACAAAATTCGTCTACAAAGTCTATGGGATTTGGGATAGAACTAAAAATTTCATAGAAAATCAGCCGATGACGTCATCATGACGTCACTTTGGATTTTACATGCTAGTAGCATGATCTACCTACCCAGCAATTTTTATGACGATCGAACGTACCCTTATATGTGTTTCAAAAAAGAACATTTTTGATGACGTCATGATGACGTCACACATTTTCCCATTTATGTGAAAGAATTTAGGAGCTAACAAAGCTATTCCAAAAAGAATTTTGGATTTAGCATGTTCTGTTGATGAGATATGGCTTTAAGAAACTTTAATGTTCAAAAACTTTAAAATTACTATAAAATCGTATGATGACGTCATCATGACGTCACGTAAATGTTCATCTATAACACGTGGTGGTCTACCAACATACCGGGTTTAAAGGCAATCGGACCTACGGCTCTCTAGATATGGGCCCTTGAAAAATCATCTTTAAGATGACGTCACGTGACATGTGATGACGTCATCATGACGTAAAAGGTCGGCACACACTGTGAGCAGTTGGGGTAAGTGTCTGCCAAGTTTAAAAGTAGCCAAAGTGGCCGGTAAGAAAGAAAACGTTTACAATGCTATGGGCACTATTCAAGCGACTTGAAAACAGATTTATTTTATTACGTCATCATGACGTCACACAATTTTCGCTTTTTAGAGCATATCTTTGAAACATACCAAAGCTATAACAAAAAGAATTTTGAAAATATCTTGTTTTGTTCGCTAGATATATTGAAAAGAATGTTACGATTTAAACAATTTAGAAATTCAGCGACTTGAAAAAAGACTACAAATCAATTCTTTTTATAAACAGCATGCACTTTTAAGCCATGGTTATCTGCCCTTCCCAGAATTCCTTTGTGTTATATTGAATTTGGTCTAAATTTTGAAATGGCTGCTATTTCTTACTTGGGTTAGCCACGATCATGAAATTTTGGAATTAGGTAGAGAAAAATTCAATGTATACATTTTTGTAATCGAATTGACACTTACATTCGTTTAAAAAAAAAAAAAATTTGGATGACGTCATCATGACGTCACACAATTTTCGCTTTTTAGGGCATATCTTTGAGACATACCAAAGCTATAACAAAAAGAATTTTGAAAATATCTTGTTTTGTTCGCTAGATATATTGAAAAGAATGTTACGATTTTAAAACTTCAAAAATTCAGCGACTTGAAAAAAGACTAGAAATCAACCCCTTTTATAAACAGCAAGCACATAATACCCATGGTTATCTGCCCGTCCCAGAATTCCTTTGTGTTATATTGAATTTGGTCTAAATTTTGAAATGGCTGTTATTTCTTACTTGAGTGAGCCACGATCATGAAATTTTGGAATTAGGTACAGAAAAATTCAATGTATACATTTTTGTAATCGGATTGACACTTACATGCGTTAACAAAAAAACACATTTTTGATGAAGTCATCATGACGTCACACAATTTTCGCTTTTTAGGGCATATCTTTGAGACATACCAAAGCCATAACAAAAAGAATTTTGAAAATATCTTGTTTTGTTCGCTAGATATATTGAAAAGAATGTTACGATTTTCAAAATTCAAAAAATCATAAAAAATCACGTGATGACGTCATCATGACGTCACTCTTCGGCATACAATTTCAGGTTCGGGTCTATGTTTGTGTTAAGTTTAATTAAGATCTGGGATTGTTTAGTGACCAAAGTGGCTGTCATAAAATTCGTGTACAAAGTCTATGGGATTTAGGATAGAACTAAAGTAAGAAGAAGAAGAAGAAGAAGAAGAAATAAAAAAAAAAAAATCAGAACAAAAACAAAGCCTTTTCCGACGGATTGTCGGAAAAGCCAATTAAGTTTGATTAAGATCTGATGTTTATAGTGAGTAAAGTGGCTTGTACAAAATTCGTGTACAAAGTCAATGGGATTTTGGATAGAACTGAAACATTCATAGACAATTAGCCGATGACGTCATCATGACTTCACTTCGGATGTTACATTCTACTGGCACTATCTACCTTCCCACAATTTTTTTATGATACTCAGACCTATTCTTATATATGTTATTAAAAAAAAACATTTTGATGACGTCATGATGACGTCACACATTTTCACATTTACGTGAAAGAATATAGGAGCTAACAAAGCTATTCCAAAAAGAATTTGGAATTTAGCATGTTCTGTTGATGAGATATGGCTTTAAGAAACTTTTACGGTTCAAAAACTTTAAAATTACTATAAAATCGTATGGTGACGTCATCATGACGTCACCTCAATTTTCATCTATAACACGTGGTGGCCCACCAACATACCAGGTTTAAAGGCAATCGGACATACGGTTCTCTAGATATGGGCCCTTGAAAAATGCACGTTTAGGATGACGTCACGTGACACGTGATGACGTCATCATGACGTCACGTTTCGGCATACATTTTCAGCTTAGGGTCTTTGTTTGTGTTAAGCCTGATTAACATCTGTGGTTGTTTAGTGACCAAAGTGCCACTTACAAAATTCGTCTACAAAGTCTATGGGATTTGGGATAGAACTAAAAATTTCATAGAAAATCAGCCGATGACGTCATCATGACGTCACTTTGGATTTTACATGCTAGTAGCATTATCTACCTACCCAGCAATTTTTATGACGATCGAACGTACCCTTATATGTGTTTCAAAAAAGAACATTTTTGATGACGTCATGATGACGTCACACATTTTCCCATTTATGTGAAAGAATATAGGAGCTAACAAAGCTATTCCAAAAAGAATTTTGGATTTAGCATGTTCTGTTCATGAGATATGGCTTTAAGAAACTTTAATGTTCAAAAACTTTAAAATTACTATAAAATCGTATGATGACGTCATCATGACGTCACGTAAATGTTCATCTATAACACGTGGTGGTCTACCAACATACCGGGTTTAAAGGCAATCGGACCTACGGCTCTCTAGATATGGGCCCTTGAAAAATCATCTTTAAGATGACGTCACGTGACATGTGATGACGTCATCATGACGTAAAAGGTCGGCACACATTGTGAGCAGTTGGGGTAAGTGTCTGCCAAGTTTAAAAGTAGCCAAAGTGGCCGGTAAGAAAGAAAACGTTTACAATGCTATGGGCACTATTCTAGCGACTTGAAAACAGATTTATTTTATGACGTCATCATGACGTCACACAATTTTCGCTTTTTAGGGCATATCTTTGAGACATACCAAAGCTATAACAAAAAGAATTTTGAAAATATCTTGTTTTGTTCGCTAGATATATTGAAAAGAATGTTACGATTTTAAAACTTCAAAAATTCAGCGACTTGAAAAAAGACTAGAAATCAACCCCTTTTATAAACAGCAAGCACATAATACCCATGGTTATCTGCCCTTCCCAGAATTCCTTTGTGTTATATTGAATTTGGTCTAAATTTTGAAATGGCTGTTATTTCTTACTTGAGTGAGCCACGATCATGAAATTTTGGAATTAGGTACAGAAAAATTCAATGTATACATTTTTGTAATCGAATTGACACTTACATGCGTTAAAAAAAAACCTAATTTTTGATGACGTCATCATGACGTCACACAATTTTCGCTTTTTAGGGCATATCTTTGAGACATACCAAAGCTATAACAAAAAGAATTTTGAAAATATCTTGTTTTGTTCGCTAGATATATTGAAAAGAATGTTACGATTTTCAAAATTCAAAAAATCATAAAAAATCACGTGATGACGTCATCATGACGTCACTCTTCGGCATACAATTTCAGGTTAGGGTCTTTGTTTGTGTTAAGTTTGATTAAGATCTGAGATTGTTTAGTGACCAAAGTGCCACCTATAAAATTCGTGTACAAAGTCTATGGGATTTGGGATAGAACTAAAGTAAGAAGAAGAAGAAGAAATAAAAAAAAAAAAATCAGAACAAAAACAACGCCTTTTCCGACGGATTGTCGGAAAAGCCAAAAAAAAAAAAAAAAAAAAAGAAAAAAAAAATAGACGGACGGTGTTTGTGGACAAACACAGGGCTGTTTCGTTTTTTTTTTTTTTTTATTTGGATGTGAAATGTGAATACAATAATTAAACTTCGTCAAACAATCGCGCTCCTGCCAGTTTTCTTTGTTAGACTTTGAAAATAATTTAAGTTGTTTGTAATAGTCACTTGTGATGACGTCATCATAACGTAATGTAAATTTACATCTGTAAACTTGCTGACCTACCTAGATATAACATTTAAAATAATCGAACTTGTACTTTTGTAGATATACAATTTATGGCTTTAAAAACTGCCCCTTTAAGATAACGTCACGTGACATGTGATGACGTCATCATAACGTCACGTCAATTTTCATCTATAAACCTGCTTGCCTACCCGACTATATATTACATTTCAAATAAATCGGACCTGTACTTTTGTAGATTTATGGCTTCGAAAAATGCCCCTTTAAGATAATGACACGAAACAAGTGATGACGTAATCATGACATCATCAATTGTTTTATTTAAAATACCTACTGGGCTACCTAGATATTACTTTTGAACTTAATCGGACTTGTACTTTTGTTTATATATGGCTTCAAAAACTGCACCTTTAAGATGACGTCATGTGACATGTGATGACATCATAATAATGTCATGTCAATTTTCATCTATAAACCTATTGGGCTACCTAGATATTACTTTTCAACTTAATCGGACTTGTACTTTTGTTTATGGCTTCAAACACTGCCCCTTTAAGATGACGTCACGTGACGTGTGATGACATCATCATCATAATGTCATGTCAATTTTCGTCCATAAACCTGCAGACCTACCTGGATATTACATTTCAACTTAATCGAACTTGTACTTTTGTTTATATATGGCTTCAAAAACTGCCCCTTTAAGATGACGTCACGTGACATCTGATGACGTCATCATAACATCATGTCAATGTTCATCTATAACACCCGGTGGCATACCTAGATATTACGTTTCAACTTAATCGGACTTGTACTTTTGTAGATATATGGCTTCGAAAAAATGCCCTTTTAAGATGACGTCACGTGACATGTGATGACGTCATCATGACGTAAAAGTTCGGCAGACATTGTGAGCAGTTGGTGTAAGTGTCTGCCAAGTTTAAAAGTAGCCAAAGTGGCCGGTAAGAAAGAAAACGTTTACAAATGCTATGGGCAATATTCTAGCAACTTGAAAAAATAATTTATTTATGACGTCATCATGACGTCACACAATTTTCGCTTTTTAGGGCATATCTTTGAGACATACCAAAGCTATAACAAAAAGAATTTTGAAAATGTCTTGTTTTGTTCGCTAGATATATTGAAAAGAATGTTACGATTTAAGAAATTCAAAAATTCAGCGACTTGAAAAAAGACTACAAATCAACCCCTTTTATAAACAGCAAGCACATAATAGCCATGGTTATCAACCCGTCCCAGAATTCCTTTGTGTTATATTGAATTTGGTCTAAATTTTGAAATGGCTGTCATTTCTTACTTGAGTGAGCCACGATCATGAAATTTTGGAATTACGTACAGAAAAATTCAATGAATACACTTTTGTAATCGGATTGACCCTTACATGCGTTTAAAAAAAAAGATTTGTTGATGACGTCATCATGACGTCACACAATTTTCGCTTTTTAGGGCATATCTTTGAGACATACCAAAGCTGTAACAAAAATAATTTTGAAAATATCTTGTTTTGTTCGCTAGATATATTAAAAAGAATGTTACGATTTTAAAACTTCAAAAATTTAGCGACTTGAAAAAAGACTAGAAATCAACCCCTTTTATAAACAGCAAGCACAAAATACCCATGGTTATCAGCCCTTCCCAGAATTCCTTTGTGTTATATTGAATTTGGTCTAAATTTTGAAATGGCTCCTATTTCATACTTGAGTGAGCCACGATCATGAAATTTTGGAATTAGGTACAGGAAAATTCAATGTATACAATTTTGTAATCGGATTGACCCTTACATGCGTTAACAAAAAAACACATTTTTGATGACGTCATCATGACGTCACACAATTTTCGCAATTTAGGGCATATCTTTGAGACATACCAAAGCTATAAGAAAAAGAATTTTGAAAATATCTTGTTTTGTTCGCTAGATATAATTTAATAAATGTTACGATTTTCAAAATTCAAAAATTCATAAAAAATCACGTGATGACGTCATCATGACGTAAAAGTTCGGCATGCATCCTGAGCAGTTGGTCTAAGTGTCTGGTAAGTTTAAAGGCAATCGGCAGCATAAAAGTAGCCAAAGTGCCTGGCAGAAAGAAAACGTGTACAAATGCTATGGGCAAAAAGTCTGAAAAAGAAAAAAAAAAAAAAGAAACTAGAGCCAATAGTGTTTGTGGACAAACACAGGGCTGTTTCGGTTTTTGTGTGTAAAATTTGGTGATTAAAATGAAATTTCAAAAATTTTAATAAAATTTCAAAAATTTAAAAAATTATAGAACATTAGCCGATGAGGTCATCATGACGTCACTTCGGCTTCTGCATGCTGGTGGCACTATCTACATACCCACCAATTTTTATGACGATCGGACCTACCCTTATATGTGTTTCAAAAAAGCATATTTTTGATGACGTCATGATGACGTCACACATTTTCCCATTTATGTGAAAGAATATAGGAGCTAACAAAGCTATTACAAAAAGAATTTTGAATTTAGCATGTTCTGTTAAAGAGATATGGGTTTAAGAAACTTTAAGGTTAAAAAGCTGTACAATTACTATAAAATCGTATGATGAGGTCATCATGACGTCACCTCAATTTTCATCTATAACACGTACTTGTCTACCACCATAGCAGGTTTGAATGCAATCGGACCTACGGTTCTCTAGATATGTGCCCTTGAAAAATGCACCTTTAAGATGACGTCACATGACAAGTGATGACGTCATCATGACGTCACTCTTCGGCATACATTTTCAGCTTAGGGTCTCTGTTTAAGTTAAACCTGATTAAGATCTGAAGTTGTTTAGTGACCAAAGTGGCTCTTACAAAATTCGTGTACAAAGTCTATGGGATTTGGGATAGAACTAAAAATTCATAGAAAATCAGCCGATGACGTCATCATGACGTCACTTTGGAATTTACATGCTAGTGGCACTATCTACCTACCCACCAATTTTCATGACGATCGGACCTATCCTTATATGTGTTTTAAAAAAGCACATTTTTGATGACGTCATCATGACGTCACACATTTTTTCCCTTTTAGGGGATATCTTTGAGACATACCAAAGCTATACCAAAAAGAATTTTGAAAATACCTTGTTTTGTTCGCTAGATATATTGAAAAGAATGTTACGATTTTCAAAATTCAAAAATTCATAACAAATCACGTGATGACGTCATCATGACGTAAAAGTTCGGCATGCATTCTGACCAGTTGGTCTAAGTGTCTGTTAAGTTTAAAGGCAATCGGTTGCTTAAAAGTAGCCAAAGTGCCGGTCAGAAAGAAAACGTGTACAAATGCTATGGGCAATAGTCTGAAAAGGAAAAAAAAGAAAAACTAGAGGCATGAGGTTGGTGTTTGTGGACAAACACAGGGCTGTTTCGTTTTTGTTTTTTTAGTTTGGATGTGAAATGTGAATACAATAATTTAAGTTTGTCAAAGAATCGCGCTGCTGCCAGTTTTCTTTGGTAATTTTGAAATTAATTAAAGTTGTTTGTAGTAGTAACATGTGATGACGTCATCATAACGTATCTATAAACTTGCTGACCTACCTAGATATTACTTTTCAACTTAATCGGACTTATACTTTTGTTTATATATGGCTTCATAAACAGCCCCTTTAAGATGACGTCACGTGACATGTGATGACATCATCATCATGTCAAGTCACTTTTCATATATAAACCTATATGTACTGGGCTACCTAGATATTACTTTTCAAATTAATCGGACTGATACTTTTGTTTTCATATGGCTTAAAAAACTGTCCCTTTAAGATGACGTCATGTGGCATGTGATGACGTCATCATCATGTCATGTCAATTTTCATCTATAAACCTACTGGGCTACCTAGATATTACTTTTCAACTTAATCGGACTTGTACTTTTGTTTATATATGGCTTCGAAAAATGCCCCTTTAAGATGACGTCACGTGACATGTGATGACGTCATCATGACGTAAACGTTCGTTACACATTGTGAGCAGTTGGGGTAAGTGTCTGCCAAGTTTAAAAGTAGCCAAAGTGGCCGGTAAGAAAGAAAACGTTTACAAATGCTATGGGCAATATTCTAGCGACTTGAAAAACATATTTTTTTATGACGTCATCATGACGTCACACAATTTTCGCTTTTTAGGGCATATCTTTGAGACATACCAAAGCTATAACAAAAAGCATTTTGAAAATATCTTGTTTTGTTCGGTAGATATATTGAAAAGAATGTTACGATTAAAATTGTTTTATAATTTAGCGACTTGAAAAAAGACTACAAATCAACCCTTTTTATAAACAGCATGCACATTTAAGCCATGGTTACCTGCCCTTCCCAGAATTCCTTTGTGTTATATTGAATTTGGTCTAAATTTTGAAATGGCTGTTATTTCTTACTTGAGTGAGCCACGATCATGAAATTTTGGAATTAGGTACAGAAAAATTCAATGTATACATTTTTGTAATCAGATTGACCCTTACATGCGTTTAAAAAAAAAAATTTTTGATGACGTCATCATGACCTCACACAATTTTCGCCTTTTAGGGCATATCTTTGAGACATACCAAAGCTATAACAAAAAGAATTTTCAAAATATCTTGTTTTTTTCGTTAGATATATTAAAAAGAATGTTACGATTTTCAAAATTCAAAAATTCATAAAAAATCACGTGATGACGTCATCATTACGTAAAAGTTCGGCAGACATTCTGAGCAGTTGGTCTAAGTGTCTGCCAAGTTTAAAGCCAATCGGCTGCTTAAAAGTGGCCAAAATGCCGGTTAGAAAGAAAACGTGCACAAATGCTATGGGCATTTGGCTGAAAAAAAAAAAAAAAAAGAAAAAAAAAAAAAAAAAAAAAAAAACTAGATGTATGGTGCAGTGTTTGTGGACAAACACAGGGCTGTTTTGTTTTTTTGTGTAAAATTATGTGATTTAAATGAAATTTCAAAAATGAAATTTTTTTTAGAAAATTAGCCGATGACGTCATCATGACGTCACATAAAGTTTCATCTAACACATGCTGGCATAACTAAATACCACGTTTTAACTTAATCTGACTTGTACTTTTGTAGATATATGGCTTCAAAAAATGCACCTTTAAGATGACGTCACATGACATGTGATGACGTCATCATGACGTAAAAGTTCGGCGCACATTCTGAGCAGTTGGTGTAAGTGTCTGCCTACGACTTGTCTAACGACTTGAAAAAAAGACTAGAGATCAACTCTTTATAGACAGCATGCCACATGAAAGCCATGGTTTCTGTCCTTCCCAGAATTCCTTTGTGTTATATTGAATTTGGTCACAATTTTCAGATGCCTGTTATTTCTTAATACTTGAGTGAGCCACGATCACGAAATTGTTGAATTAGGTGGAGAAAAATTCAATGTATAAATTCTTTTAATCGGACCGACCCTTACATGCGTAAAAAGAAAAACAATTGATGACGTCATTATGACGTCACACAATTTTCGCCTTTTAGGGCATATCTTTGAGACATACCAAAAGCTGTATCAAACAGAATTTTGAAAATATCTTGTTTTGTTTGCGAGATATATTTAAAAGAATGTTACGATTTCAAAATTTCAAAAATTCATAACAAATCACGTGATGACGTCATCATGACGTCACTTTGGATTTTGCATCCTAGTGCCAGTATCTACCTACCCACCAATTTTCATGACGATCGGACCTATCCTTATATGTGTTTTAAAAAAGCACATTTTTGATGATGTCATCATGACGTCACACATTTTTTTCCTTTTTAGGGCATATCTTTGAGACCTACCAAAGCTATAACAAAAAGAATTTTGAAAATATCTTGTTTTGTTTGCCAGATATATTTAAAAGAATGTTACGATTTTCAAAATTTCAAAAATTCATAACAAATCACGTGATGACGTCATCATGACGTAAATGTTCGGCATACATTCTGAGCAGTTAGTCTAAGTGTCTGCCAAGTTTGAAGTCAATCGGCAGCATAAAAGTAGCCAAAGTGCCAGTAAGAAAGAAAACGTGTACAAATGCTATGGGCATTTGGCTGAAAAAAAAAAAAAAAAAAAAAAAAAAAAAAAAAAAGAAAAAAAAAAAAATCTTAACGAAAACAAGGGCTGTTTCGGAAAAGTTTCCGAAACAGCCAAAAAAAAAGAAACTAGATGTATGGTGCAGTGTTTGTGGACAAACACAGGGCTGTTTTGTTTTTTTGTGTAAAATTGTGATTAAAATGAACTTTCAAAAATTTCAAAAATCATAAAAAAAATTGACGATGACGTCATCATGACATCATTTCAGATTTTGCATGCTAGTGACAGTATCTACCTACCCACTGCTTTTCATGACGATCGGACCTATCCTTATGTGTTTTTAAAAAGCACATTTTGGATGACGTCATCATGACGTCACACATTTGTTTCCCTTTTAGGGCATATCTTTGAGACCTACCCAAGCTATAACAAAAAGAATTTTGAAACTATCTTGTTTTGTTTGCGAGATATATTTAAAAGAATGTTACGATTTCAAAATTTCACAAATTCATAACAAATCACGTGATGACGTCATCATGACGTCACTTTGGATTTTGCATCCTAGTGCCAGTATCTACCTATCCACCAATTTTCATGACGATCGGACCTATCCTTATATGTGTTTTAAAAAAGCACATTTTTGATGATGTCATCATGACGTCACACATTTTTTTCCTTTTTAGGGCATATCTTTGAGACCTACCAAAGCTATAACAAAAAGAATTTTGAAAATATCTTGTTTTGTTTGCCAGATATATTTAAAAGAATGTTACGATTTTCAAAATTTCAAAAAATCATAAAAAATCACGTGATGACGTCATCATAACGTCACTTTGGAATTTGCATCCTAGTGCCAGTATCTACGTACCCACCAATTTTCATGACGATCGGACCTATCCTTATATGTGTTTTAAAAAAGCACATTTTTGATGATGTCATCATGACGTCACACATTTTCTCCCTTTTAGGGCATATCTTTGAGACATACCAAAGCTATAACAAAAAGAATTTTGAAAATATCTTGTTTTGTTCGCTAGATATATTGAAAAGAATTTTACGATTTTCAAATTTCAAAAATTCATAAAAAATCACGTGATGACGTCATCATGACGTAAATGTTCGGCATACATTCTGAGCAGTTAGTCTAAGTGTCTGCCAAGTTTAAAGCCAATCGGCAGCATAAAAGTAGCCAAAGTGCCGGTAAGAAAGAAAACGTGTACAAATGTATAGGCATTTGGCTGAAAAAGAAAAAAAAAAAAAAAAAAAAAAAAAAAAAAAAAAAAAAAAGAAAACTAGACATCTGGTGCAGTGTTTGTGGACAAACACAGGGCTGTTTTGTTTTTTTGTGTAAAATTATGTGATTTAAATGAAATTTCAAAAATGAAAAAAATCATAGAAAATTAGCCGATGACGTCATCATGACGTCACCATGATGTCACATACATTTTCATCTAACACATGCTGGCATAACTAAATACCACGTTTTAACTTAATGTGACTTGTACTTTTGTAGATATATGGTTTCCAAAAATGCCCCTTTAAGATGACGTCACGTGACATGTGATGACGTCATCATAACCTAAAAGTTTGGCGCACATTCTGAGCAGTTGGTGTAAGTATCTGCCTACGACTTGTCGAACGACTTGAAAAAAAGACTAGAGATCAACTCTTTATAGACAGCATGCCACATGAAAGCCATGGTTTCTGTCCTTCCCAGAATTCCTTTGTGTTATATTGAATTTGGTCACAATTTTTTAGATGCTTGCTATTTCTTAATACTTGAGTGAGCCACGATCACGAAATTGTTGAATTAGGTAGAGAAAAATTCAATGTATAAATTTTTAATCGGACCGACCCTTACATGCGTAAAAAAAAAAAATTGATGACGTCATTATGACGCCACACAATTTTCGCCTTTTAGGGCATATCTTTGAGACATACCAAAAGCTGCATCAAAAAGAATTTTGAAAATCTCTTGTTTTGTTTGCGAGATATATTTAAAAGAATGTTACGATTTCAAAATTTCAAAAATTCATAACAAATCACGTGATGACGTCATCATGACGTCACTTTGGATTTTGCATCCTAGTACCAGTATCTACCTACCCACCAATTTTCATGACGATCGGACCTATCCTTATATGTGTTTTAAAAAAGCACATTTTTGATGATGTCATCATGACGTCACACATTTTTTTCCTTTTTAGGGCATATCTTTGAGACCTACCAAAGCTATAACAAAAAGAATTTTGAAAATATCTTGTTTTGTTTGCCAGATATATTTAAAAGAATGTTACGATTTTCAAAATTTCAAAAATTCATAACAAATCACGTGATGACGTTGTCGAACGACTTGAAAAAAAGACTAGAGATCAACTCTTTATAGACAGCATGCCACATGAAAGCCATGGTTTCTGTCCTTCCCAGAATTCCTTTGTGTTATATTGAATTTGGTCACAATTTTTTAGATGCTTGCTATTTCTTAATACTTGAGTGAGCCACGATCACGAAATTGTTGAATTAGGTAGAGAAAAATTCAATGTATAAATTTTTAATCGGACCGACCCTTACATGCGTAAAAAAAAAAAATTGATGACGTCATTATGACGCCACACAATTTTCGCCTTTTAGGGCATATCTTTGAGACATACCAAAAGCTGCATCAAAAAGAATTTTGAAAATCTCTTGTTTTGTTTGCGAGATATATTTAAAAGAATGTTACGATTTCAAAATTTCAAAAATTCATAACAAATCACGTGATGACGTCATCATGACGTCACTTTGGATTTTGCATCCTAGTACCAGTATCTACCTACCCACCAATTTTCATGACGATCGGACCTATCCTTATATGTGTTTTAAAAAAGCACATTTTTGATGATGTCATCATGACGTCACACATTTTTTTCCTTTTTAGGGCATATCTTTGAGACCTACCAAAGCTATAACAAAAAGAATTTTGAAAATATCTTGTTTTGTTTGCCAGATATATTTAAAAGAATGTTACGATTTTCAAAATTTCAAAAATTCATAAAAAATCACGTGATGACGTCATCATGACGTAAATGTTCGGCATACATTCTGAGCAGTTGGTCTAAGTGTCTGCCAAGTTTAGAGGCAATCGGGTGTACCAAAGTAGCCAAAGTGCCGGTAAGAAAGAAAACGTGCACAAATGCTATGGGCAAAAAGTCTGAAAAGGAAAAAAAAAAAAAAAAAGAAAAAAAAAAAAAGAAAACTAGACATCTGGTGCAGTGTTTGTGGACAAACACAGGGCTGTTTTGTTTTTTTGTGTAAAATTATGTGATTTAAATGAAATTTCAAAAATGAAAAAATTATAGAAAATTAGCCAATGACGTCTTCATGACGTCACATACATTTTCATCTAACACATGCTGGCATAACTAAATACCACGTTTTAACTCAATGTGACTTGTACTTTTGTAGATATATGGTTTCCAAAAATACCCCTTTAAGATGACGTCACGTGACATGTGATGACGTCATCATGACCTAAAAGTTCGGCGCACATTCTGAGCAGTTGGTGTAAATATCTGCCTACGACTTGTCTAACGACTTGAAAAAAAGACTAGAGATCAATTGTTGAATTAGGTAGAGAAAAATTCAATGTTTATATTTTTTTAATCAGACCGACCCTTACATGCGTTAAAAAAAAAAATTGATGACGTCATTATGACGTCACACAATTTTCGCCTTTTAGGGCATATCTTTGAGACATACCAAAAGCTGTATCAAAAAGAATTTTGAAAATCTCTTGTTTTGTTTGCGAGATATATTTAAAAGAATGTTACGATTTCAAAATTTCAAAAATTCATAACAAATCACGTGATGACGTCATCATGACGTCATTTTGGATTTTGCATCCTAGTGCCAGTATCTACCTACCCACCAATTTTCATGACGATCGGACCTATCCTTATATGTGTTTTAAAAAAGCACATTTTTGATGATGTCATCATGACGTCACACATTTTCTCCGTTTTAGGGCATATCTTTGAGACATACCAAAGCTATAACAAAAAGAATTTTGAAAATATCTTGTTTTGTTCGCTAGATATATTGAAAAGAATTTTACGATTTTCAAATTTCAAAAATTCATAAAAAATCACGTGATGACGTCATCATGACCAAAAAGTTCGGGACACATTCTGAGCAGTTTGTCTAAGTATCTGCCAAGTTTAAAGTCAATCGGGTGCACCAAAGTAGCCAAAGTGCCGGTAAGAAAGAAAACGTGTACAAATGCTATGGGGAAAAAGTCTGAAAAGGAAGCAAAAAAAAACTAGACATCTGGTGCAGTGTTTGTGGACAAACACAGGGCTGTTTTGTTTTTTTGTGTAAAATTATGTGATTTAAATGAAATTTCAAAAATGAAAAAATCATAGAAAATTAGCCGATGACGTCATCATGACGTCACATACATTTTCATCTAACACATGCTGGCATAACTAAATACCACGTTTTAACTTAATGTGACTTGTACTTTTGTAGATATATGGTTTCCAAAAATGCCCCTTTAAGATGACGTCACGTGACATGTGATGACGTCATCATGACCTAAAAGTTCGGCGCACATTTTGAGCAGTTGGTGTAAATATCTGCCTACGACTTGTCTAACGACTTGAAAAAAAGACTAGAGATCAACTCTTTATAGACAGCATGCCACATGAAAGCCATGGTTTCTGTCCTTCCCAGAATTCCTTTGTGTTATATTGAATTTGGTCACAATTTTCAGATGCCTGTTATTTCTTAATACTTGAGTGAGCCACGATCACGAAATTGTTGAATTAGGTAGAGAAAAATTCAATGTATAAATTGTTTTAATCAGACCGACCCTTACATGCGTTCAAAAAAAATTGATGACGTCATTATGACGTCACACAATTTTCGCCTTTTAGGGCATATCTTTGAGACATACCAAAAGCTGTATCAAAAAGAATTTCGAAAATCTCTTGTTTTGTTTGCGAGATATATTTAAAAGAATGTTACGATTTCAAAATTTCAAAAATTCATAACAAATCACGTGATGACGTCATCATGACGTCACTTTGGATTTTGCATCCTAGTACCAGTATCTACCTACCCACCAATTTTCATAACGATCGGACCTATCCTTATATGTTTTAAAAAAGCACATTTTTGATGATGTCATCATGACGTCACACATTTTTTTTCCTTTTTAGGGCATATCTTTGAGACCCACCAAAGCTATAACAAAAAGAATTTTGAAAATATCTTGTTTTGTTTGCCAGATATATTTAAAAGAATGTTACGATTTTCAAAATTTCAAAAATTCATAACAAATCACGTGATGACGTCATCATGACCAAAAAGTTCGGGACACATTCTGAGCAGTTTGTCTAAGTGTCTGCCAAGTTTAAAGGCAATCGGGTGCACCAAAGTAGCCAAAGTGCCGGTAAGAAAGAAAACGTGTACAAATGCTATGGGCAAAAAAGTCTGAAAAGGAAGCACAAAAAAAAAAAAAAACTAGATGTATGGTGCAGTGTTTGTGGACAAACACAGGGCTGTTTTGTTTTTTTGTGTAAAATTATGTGATTTAAATGAAATTTCAAAAATGAAAAAAATTATAGAAAATTAGCCGATGACGTCATCATGACGTCACATAAATTTTCATCTAACACATGCTGGCATAACTAAATACCACGTTTTAACTTAATC
Source organism: Hippasteria phrygiana (assembly GCA_037893225.1). Classification (NCBI taxonomy): domain Eukaryota; kingdom Metazoa; phylum Echinodermata; class Asteroidea; order Valvatida; family Goniasteridae; genus Hippasteria; species Hippasteria phrygiana. Next base: position 44,705 of record JAZGUH010000809.1, on the reverse strand, counting down.
TGACTTGTACTTTTGTAGATATATGGCTTCAAAAAATGCACCTTTAAGATGACGTCACATGACATGTGATGACGTCATCATGACGTAAAAGTTCGGCGCACATTCTGAGCAGTTGGTGTAAGTGTCTGCCTACGACTTGTCTAACGACTTGAAAAAAGACTAGAGATCAACTCTTTATAGACAGCATGCCACATGAAAGCCATGGTTTCTGTCCTTCCCAGAATTCCTTTGTGTTATATTGAATTTGGTCACAATTTTCAGATGCCTGTTATTTCTTAATACTTGAGTGAGCCACGATCACGAAATTGTTGAATTAGGTGGAGAAAAATGCAATGTATAAATTTTTTTAATCGGACCGACCCTGCTTACATGCGTAAAAAGAAAAAAATTGATGACGTCATTATGACGTCACACAATTTTCGCCTTTTAGGGCATATCTTTGAGACATAACGTCGCACAATTTTCGCCTTTTAGGGCATATCTTTGAGACATACCAAAAGCTGTATCAAAAAGAATTTTGAAAATATCTTGTTTTGTTTGCCAGATATATTTAAAAGAATGCATGTTACGATTTCAAAATTTCAAAAATTCATAACAAATCACGTGATGACGTCATCATGACGTCACTTTGGATTTTGCATCCTAGTGCCAGTATCTACCTACCCACCAATTTTCATGACGATCGGATCTATCCTTATATGTGTTTTAAAAAAGCACATTTTTGATGATGTCATCATGACGTCACATATTTTTTTCCTTTTTAGGGCATATTTTTGAGACCTACCAAAGCTATAACAAAAAGAATTTTGAAAATATCTTGTTTCGTTTGCGAGATATATTTAAAAGAATGTTACGATTTTCAAAATTTCAAAAATTCATAACAAATCACGTGATGGCGTCATCATGACGTCACTTTGGATTTTGCATCCTAGTGCCAGTATCTACCTACCCACCAATTTTCATGACGATCGGACCTATCCTTATATGTGTTTTAAAAAAGCACATTTTTGATGACGTCATCATGACGTCACACAATTTTTACTTTTTAGGGCATATCTTTGAGACATACCAAAGCTATAGCAAAAAGAATTTTTAAAATATCTTGTTTTGTTCGCTAGATATATTGAAAAGAATGTTACGATTTTCAAAATTCAAAAATTCATAAAAAATCACGTGATGACGTCATCATGACCAAAAAGTTCGGGACACATTCTGAGCAGTTGGTCTAAGTGTCTGCCAAGTTTAAAGGCAATCGGGTGTACCAAAGTAGCCAAAGTGCCGGTAAGAAAGAAAACGTGCACAAATGCTATGGGCAAAAAGTCTGAAAAGGAAGCAAAAAAAACTAGACATCTGGTACAGTGTTTGTGGACAAACACAGGGCTGTTTTGTTTTTTTGTGTAAAATTTTGTGATTAAAATGAAATTTCAAAAATTTCAAAAATCATAAAAAAAATTGCTGATTACGTCATCATGACATCATTTTAGATTTTGCATGCTAGTGACAGTATCTACCTACCCACCAATTTTCATGACGATCGGACCTATCCTTATATGTGTTTTAAAAAAGCACATTTTTAATGATGTCATCATGACGTCACACATTTTTTTCCTTTTTAGGGCATATCTTTGAGACCTACCAAAGCTATAACAAAAAGAATTTTGAAAATATCTTGTTTTGTTTGCCAGATATATTTAAAAGAATGTTACGATTTTCAAAATTTCAAAAATTCATAAAAAATCACGTGATGACGTCATCATGACGTCACTTTGGATTTTGCATCCTAGTGCCAGTATCTACCTACCCACCAATTTTCATGACGATCGGACCTATCCTTATATGTGTTTTAAAAAAGCACATTTTTAAAGATGTCATCATGACGTCACACATTATTTTCCTTTTTAGGGCATATCTTTGAGACCTACCAAAGCTATAACAAAAAGAATTTTGAAAATATCTTGTTTTGTTTGCCAGATATATTTAAAAGAATGTTACGATTTTCAAAATTTCAAAAATTCATAACAAATCACGTGATGACGTCATCATGACGTCACTTTGGATTTTGCATCCTAGTGCCAGTATCTACCTACCCACCAATTGTCATGACGATCGGACCTATCCTTATATGTGGTTTAAAAAAGCACATTTTTGATGATGTCATCATGACGTCACACATTTTTTTTTTTTTTTGGCATATCTTTGAGACCTACCAAAGCTATAACAAAAAGAATTTTGAAAATACCTTGTTTTGTTCGGCAGATATATTTAAAAGAATGTTACGATTTCAAAATTTCAAAAATTCATAAAAAATCACGTGATGACGTCATCATGACCAAAAAGTTCGGGACACATTCTGAGTAGTTTGTCTAAGTGTCTGCCAAGTTTAAAGTCAATCGGGTGCACCAAAGTAGCCAAAGTGCCGGTAAGAAAGAAAACGTGCACAAATGCTATGGGGAAAAAGTCTGAAAAGGAAGCACAAAAAAAAAAAAAAAAAAAAAAAAAAAAAAAAAAGAAAAAAAAAAAAATCTTAACGAAAACAAGGGCTGTTTTGGAAAAGTTTCCAAAACAGCCAAAAAAAAAAAAAAAGAAAAAAAAAAAAATCTTAACGAAAACAAGGGCTGTTTTGGAAAAGTTTCCAAAACAGCCAAAAAAAAAAAAGAAAAAAAAAAAAATCTTAACGAAAACAAGGGCTGTTTTGGAAAAGTTTCCAAAACAGCCAAAAAAAAAATAGATGTATGGTGCAGTGTTTGTGGACAAACACAGGGCTGTTTTGTTTTTTTGTGTACAATTATGTGATTTAAATGAAATTTCAAAAATGAAAAAATCATAGAAAATTAGCCGATGACGTCATCATGACGTCACATACATTTTCATCTAACACATGCTGGCATAACTAAATACCACGTTTTAACTTAATCTGACTTGTACTTTTGTAGATATATGGTTTCCAAAAATGCCCCTTTAAGATGACGTCACGTGACATGTGATGACGTCATCATGACGTAAAAGTTCGGCGCACATTCTGAGCAGTTGGTGTAAATATCTGCCTACGACTTGTCTAACGACTTGAAAAAAAGACTAGAGATCAACTCTTTATAGACAGCATGCCACATGAAAGCCATGGTTTCTGTCCTTCCCAGAATTCCTTTGTGTTATATTGAATTTGGTCACAATTTTCAGATGCCTATTATTTCTTAATACTTGAGTGAGCCACGATCACGAAATTGTTGAATTAGGTAGAGAAAAATTCAATGTATACATTTTTTTAATCAGACCGACCCTTACATGCGTTAAAAAAAGAAATTGATGACGTCATTATGACGTCACACAATTTTCGCCTTTTAGGGCATATCTTTGAGACATACCAAAAGCTGTATCAAAAAGAATTTTGAAAATCTCTTGTTTTGTTTGCGAGATATATTGAAAAGAATGTTACGATTTCAAAATTTCAAAAATTCATAACAAATCACATGATGATGTCATCATGACGTCACTTTGGATTTTGCATCCTAGTACCAGTATCTACCTACCCACCAATTTTCATAACGATCGAACCTATCCGTATATGTGTTTTAAAAAAGCACATTTTTGATGCTGTCATTATGACGTCACACATTTTTTTCCTTTTTAGGGCATATCTTTGAGACCTACCAAAGCTATAACAAAAAGAATTTTGAAAATTTCTTGTTTTGTTTGCCAGATATATTTAAAAGAATTTTACGATTTTCAAAATTTCAAAAATTCATAACAAATCACGTGATGACGTCATCATGACGTCACTTTGGATTTTGCATCCTAGTGACAGTATCTACCTACCCACCAATTTTCATGACGATCGGACCTATCCTTATATGTGTTTTAAAAAAGCACATTTTTGATGATGTCATCATGATGTCACACATTTTTTTCCTTTTTAGGGCATATCTTTGAGACCTACCAAAGCTATAACAAAAAGAATTTTGAAAATATCTTGTTTTGTTCGCTAGATATATTGAAAAAAATTTCACGATTTTCAAAATTCAAAAATTCATAAAAAATCACGTGATGACGTCATCATGACCAAAAAGTTCGGGACACATTCTGAGCAGTTTGTCTAAGTGTCTGCCAAGTTTAAAGGCAATCGGCCGCACCAAAGTAGCCAAAGTGCCAGGAAGAAAGAAAACGTGTACAAATGCTATGGGCAAAAAAGTCTGAAAAGGAAAAAAAAAAAAAAGAAAAAAAAAAAAAAAAAAAAAAAAAGAAAAAAAAAAAAATCTTAACGAAAACAAGGGCTGTTTTGGAAAAGTTTCCAAAACAGCCAAAAAAAAAAAAAAAAAAAAAAAAATCTTAACGAAAACAAGGGCTGTTTTGGAAAAGTTTCCAAAACAGCCAAAAAAAAAATAGATGTATGGTGCAGTGTTTGTGGACAAACACAGGGCTGTTTTGTTTTTTTGTGTAAAATTATGTGATTTAAATGAACTTTCAAAAATGAAAAAAATTATAGAAAATTAGCCGATGACGTCATCATGACGTCACATACATTTTAATCTAACACATGCTGGCATAACTAAATACCACGTTTAAAATTAATCTGACTTGTACTTTTGTAGATATATGGTTTCCAAAAATGCCCCTTTAAGATGACGTCACGTGACATGTGATGACGTCATCATGACGTAAAAGTTCGGCGCACATTCTGAGCAGTTGGTGTAAGTGTCTGCCTACGACTTGTCTAACGACTTGAAAAAAAGACTAGAGATCAACTCTTTATAGACAGCATGCCACATGAAAGCCATGGTTTCTGTTCTTCCCAGAATTCCTTTGTGTTATATTGAATTTGGTCACAATTTTCAGATGCCTGTTATTTCTTAATACTTGAGTGAGCCACGATCACGAAATTGTTGAATTAGGTAGAGAAAAATTCAATGTATACATTTTTTTAATCGGACCGACCCTTACATGCGTAAAAAGAAAAAAATTGATGATGTCATTATGACGTCACACAATTTTCGCCTTTTAGGGCATATCTTTGAGACATACCAAAAGCTGTATCAAAAAGAATTTTGAAAATATCTTGTTTTGTTTGCGAGATATATTTAAAAGAATGTTACGATTTCAAAATTTCAAAAATTCATAACAAATCACGTGATGACGTCATCATGACGTCACTTTGGATTTTGCATCCTAGTGCCAGTATCTACCTACCCACCAATTTTCATGACGATCGGACCTATCCTTATATGTGTTTTAAAAAAGCACATTTTTGATGATGTCATCATGACGTCACACATTTTTTTCCTTTTTAGGGCATATCTTTGAGACCTACCAAAGCTATAACAAAAAGAATTTTGAAAATATCTTGTTTTGTTTGCCAGATATATTTAAAAGAATGTTACGATTTTCAAAATTTCAAAAATTCATAACAAATCACGTGATGACGTCATCATGACGTCACTTTGGATTTTGCATCCTAGTGCCAGTATCTACCTACCCACCAATTTTCATGACGATCGGACCTATCCTTATATGTGTTATAAAAAAGAACATTTTTGATGATGTCATCATGACGTCACACATTTTCTCCGTTTTAGGGCATATCTTTGAGACATACCAAAGCTATAACAAAAAGAATTTTGAAAATATCTTGTTTTGTTTGCTAGATATATTGAAAAGAATTTTACGATTTTCAAATTTCAAAAATTCATAAAAAATCACGTGATGACGTCATCATGACCAAAAAGTTCGGGACACATTCTGAGCAGTTTGTCTAAGTATCTGCCAAGTTTAAAGTCAATCGGGTGCACCAAAGTAGCCAAAGTGCCGGTAAGAAAGAAAACGTGTACAAATGCTATGGGAAAAAAGTCTGAAAAGGAAGCACAAAAAAAAAAAAAAACTAGACATATGGTACAGTGTTTGTGGACAAACACAGGGCTGTTTTGTTTTTTGTGTAAAATTTTGTGATTAAAATGAAATTTCAAAAATGAAAAAAATCATAAAAAAAATTCCCGATGACGTCATCATGACATCATTTCCGATTTTGCATGCTAGTGACAGTATCTACCTACCCACCACTTTTCATGACGATCGGACCTATCCTTATATGTGTTTTAAAAAAGCACATTTTTGATGACGTCATCATGACATCACACATTTTTTTTCTTTTAGTGCATATCTTTGAGACATACCAAAGCTATAACAAAAATAATTTTGAAAATATCTTGTTTTGTTCGCTAGATATATTTTAAAAAAATGTTACGATTTTAAAATTTCAAAAATTCATAAAAAATCACGTGATGACGTCATCATGACCTCATTTCAGATTTTGCATGCTAGTGACAGTATCTACCTACCCACCACTTTTCATGACGATCGGACCTATCCTTATATGTGTTTTAAAAAAGCACATTTTTGATGACGTCATCATGACATCACACATTTTTTTTCTTTTAGTGCATATCTTTGAGACATACCAAAGCTATAACAAAAAGAATTTTGAAAATATCTTGTTTTGTTCGCTAGATATATTGAAAAGAATATTACGATTTTGAAATTTCAAAAATTCATAAAAAATCACGTGATGACGTCATCATGACGTAAATGTTCGGCATACATTCTGAGCAGTTAGTCTAAGTGTCTGCCAAGTTTGAAGTCAATCGGTAGCATAAAAGTAGCCAAAGTGCCAGTAAGAAAGAAAACGTGTACAAATGCTATGGGCATTTGGCTGAAAAAGAAAAAAAAAAAAAACTAGACATATGGTACAGTGTTTGTGGACAAACACAGGGCTGTTTTGTTTTTTTGTGTAAAATTTTGTGATTAAAATGAAATTACAAAAATTTCAAAAATCATTTTAAAAATTGCTGATTACGTCATCATGACATCATTTCAGATTTTGCATGCTAGTGACAGTATCTACCTACCCACCAATTTGCATGACGATCGGACCTATCCTTATATGTGTTTTTAAAAAGCACATTTTTGATGATGTCATCATGACGTCACACATTTTTTTCCTTTTTAGGGCATATCTTTGAGACCTACCAAAGCTATAACAAAAAGAATTTTGAAAATATCTTGTTTTGTTTGCCAGATATATTTAAAAGAATGTTACGATTTCAAAATTTCAAAAATTCATAACAAATCACGTGATGACGTCATCATGACGTCACTTTGGATTTTGCATTCTAGTGCCAGTATCTACCTACCCACCAATTTTCATGACGATCGGACCTATCCTTATATGTGTTTTAAAAAAGCACATTTTTGATGATGTCATCATGACGTCACACATTTTCTCCCTTTTAGGGCATATCTTTGAGACATACCAAAGCTATAACAAAAAGAATTTTGAAAATATCTTGTTTTGTTCGCTAGATATATTGAAAAGAATTTTACGATTTTGAAATTTCAAAAATTCATAAAAAATCACGTGATGACGTCATCATGACGTAAATGTTCGGCATACATTCTGAGCAGTTAGTCTAAGTGTCTGCCAAGTTTAAAGCCAATCGGCACCATAAAAGTAGCCAAAGTGCCAGTAAGAAAGAAAACGTGTACAAATGCTATGGGCATTTTGGCTGAAAAAGAAGAACAAAAAAAAGAAAAAACTAGACATGTTATGTGTTTGTCCCGTGGACAAACACAGGGCTGTTTCGTGTTTTTTTTATTGTGTTAGTTAGTCAAATGTTTATACAATAATTAACGTTATTGGATGTGTGAAGGATTGGTTTAAAGAAAGAAATCGAGTACAAATGTTATGGGGAATAGTGTAGCGAATGCCCCTTTAAAATGACATCACGTGACATGTGATCACTTCATAACGTCAAGTCAATGTTCACCTATAACACCCGGTGGCATACCTAGATACATGTTTCAACTTAATCGGACTTGTACTTTTGTAGATATATGGCTTTGAAAAATGCCTCTTTAAGATGACGTCACGTGACATGTGATGATGTCATCATGACGTAAAAGTTCGACACACATTCTGAGCAGTTGGTCTAAGTGTCTGCCAATTTGAAAAGTACCCAAAGTGCCAATAAGAAAAAAGTGTACAAATGCTATGGGCAATAGTCTAGCGAATGCTCCTTTAAGATGACATCACGTGACATGTGATGTCATCATAACGTTATGTCAACTTTCATCTATAACACACCGTGTAGCATACTTAGATATTACGTTTCAACTTAATCGGACTTGTACTTTTGTAGATACACAATGTATGGCTACGAAAAATGCCCCTTTAAGATGACGTCAAGTTGACATGTGATGACGTCATCATGACATAAAAGTTCGACACACATTCTGAGCAATTCTGCCAATTTTAAAAGTACCCAAAGTGCCAGTAAGAAAAAAACATGTACAAATGCAATATAGTCTAGCGAATGCCCCTTTAAGATGACATCACGTGACATGTGATGACATCATGATAATGTCATGTCAATTTCCATCTATAAACGTACTGGCCTACCTAGATATTACGTTTCAACTTAATTGAACTTGTACTTTTGTTGATATATGGCTTCCAAAACTGCCCCTTTAAGATGACGTCACGTGACATGTGATGACGTCGTCCTATTGTCATGTTTATTTTCATCTATGAACCTGCAGACCTACCTGGATATTACATTTCAACTTAATCGAATTTGTACTTTTGTAGATATATGGCTTCAAAACTGCCCCTTTAAGATGACGTCACGTGACATGTGATGACATCAATCATGATAATGTCATGTCAATTTTCAGCTATAAACCTACTGGGCTACCTAGATATTACTTTTCAACTTAATCGAACTTGTACTTTTGTAGATATATAGCTTCAAAAACTGCCCCTTTAAGATGACGTCACGTGGCATGTGATGACGTCATCATGTATGTCTGTAATTCAAAAAGAAGGTTATAAGACGCCTGATTGTTTGTGTGCTTTTCACTGAATGCACTTGTTAAATACAACTTTTTCTCTTCAACATTTTGTTTTCAGCCTTGTATTGGAGTAACTTGCCTCTCAAATTTGAATCTTTATTAATATTATGTGATATGTTCTTGATAAAAATGCATGTTGACATTGTGGCACGTAGGAAGCAATAAAAAGAATTCTTTGAAAACAAGACCTTTGAATGAAGAGAGTTATTTAATGAAGTCTTACTGGTATATTTTTATTACAGTATATAATTGAAAGAAAATACGGTCTTATTAACCCTAATAGTCCTGAATTCTCAAATTTTAATATGATTTTCCACACACCCTAGGGAGGTACAGTTAAATGCAAAGAAAGTCCGACATAATCTTGCTGGTCAAAAGTTTCTCTGCCACAATTGACAAACCTGTCAACTTTTTAGCGCAAGAGGGCGGTAGTACTTACAAAAATACTCCTCTGGTTGTGTTTACTGAATTGTAGAGGGCAGCATACGAGTTTACTGGTAAAAATTCATTCACGGATTTTGTCCGGTGGCGCCTAGCACTGTATACCAAACTTAACTAACAATTTTAGGCAAACAAACACATAGAGCGGTGGGTGAGACCGAAGCATACCCCCTGTAGTGTTTGAAGACGGAAAACCAGAAATTAACGCAACACACCTTAAAGAATGCACGGCTGAAACAAACTTTATTTGAGCAGTAGAAAATCACAGAACGCATTTGTTTTAATACATTGGGAATTATAAACTGGAAATTAAATGTAAGGTAATCCAAATGACGATTGAGACAACATTTACTTGAGTGGAACAAAATACAACAATTATTTTTGAAAATTATGTTAAATCCTCCCAAATCACAGAACGCAAAACTTGTTTACCTATGACGTAAAAAACATATTTCAAAAAGAATTACAATAAGAATTTGGAAAGAATGTTATAAGACGCATGATTGTTTCTGTGCTTTTCACTGAATGCACTTGTTAAATACACAACTTTTTCTCTTCAACATTTTGTTTTCAGGCTTGTATTGGAGTAACTTGCCTCTCAAATTTGAATCTTTATTAATATTATGTGATATGTTCTTGATAAAAATGCATGTTGACATTGTGGCACGTAGGAAGCAATAAAAAGAATTCTTTGAAAACAAGACCTTTGAATAAAGAGAGTTATTTAATGAAGTCTTACTAGTATATTTTTATTACAGTATATAATTGAAAGAAAATACGGTCTTATTAACCCTAATAGTCCTGAATTCTCCAATTGTAATATGATTTTCCACACACCCTAGGGAGGTACAGTTAAATGCAAGGAAAGTTCGACATAATCTTACTGGTCAAAAGTTTCTCTGCCACAATTGACAAACCTGTCAACTTTTTAGCGCAAGAGGGCGGTAGTACTTAAAAAAATACTCCTCTGGTTGTGTTTAGTGAACTGTAGAGGGCAGCATACGAGTTTACTGGTAAAAACTCATTCACGGATTTTGTCCGGTGGCGCCTAGCACTGTATACCAAACTTAACTAACAATTTAAGGCAAACACACACATAGAGCGGTGGGTGAGAGCGAAGCATACCCCATGTAGTGTTTGAAAACCAGTAATTAACGCAACACACCTTAAAGAATAGACGGCTGAAACAAACTTTATTTGAGCAGTAGAAAATCACAGAACGCATTTTTTTTAATACATTGGGAATTATAAACTGGAAATTAAAAGTAAGGTAATCCAAAATACGATTGAGACAACATTTACTTGAGTGGAACAAAATACAACAACTATTTTTGAAAATTATGTTAAATCCTCCCAAATCACAGAACGTAAAACTTGTTTACCTAAAAAACCTATTTCAAAAAGAATTACAATAAGAATTTCGAAATTAGCATGTTCAGTTGATGAGATAGGCCTTATAGCTTAAAGATTCAAAAGTAAAGAAATTACTATAAAATCATATGATGACGTCACCATAACGTCGCATCAATTTTCATATATAACACATGCCGGCCTACAAGCATTCCTGACACAAAATTGTTTAAGATAATCTACTGGGCTACCTAGATATTACTTTTCAACTTAATCTGACTTCTACTTCGGTAAAAATATGGCTTCGAAAAATGCCCCTTTCAGATGACGTCACGTGACATGTGATGACGTCATCATGACGTAAAAGTTCGGCACACATTGTGAGCAGTTGGGGTAAGTGTCTGCCAAGTTTAAAAGTAGCCAAACTGGCCGGTAAGAAAGAAAACGTTTACAAATGCTATGGGCAATAATCTAGCGAGTGCCCCTTTAAGATGACACCACGTGACATGTTATGACTTGATCATAACGTCATGTCAATGTTCATCTATAACACCCGGTGGCATACCTAGATATTACGTTCCAACTTAATCGGTCTTGTACTTTTGTAAATATATGGCTTCGAAAAATGCCCCTTTAAGATGACGTCACGTGACATGTGATGACGTCATCATGACGTAAAGGTTCGGCACACATTGTGAGCAGTTGGGGTAAGTGTCTGCCAAGTTTAAAAGTAGCCAAAGTGGCCGGTAAGAAAGAAAACGTTTACAAATGCTATGGGCAATATTCTAGCGACTTGAAAAAAGATTTTTTTTTATGACGTCATCATGACGTCACACAATTTTCGCTTTTTAGGGCATATCTTTGAGACATACCAAAGCTATAACAAAAAGAATTTTGAAAATATCTTGTTTTGTTCGCTAGATATATTGAAAAGAATGTTACGATTCCAAAAATTTTACAATTCAGCGACTTGAAAAAAGACTACAAATCAACCCTTTTTATAAACAGCATGCTCATTTAAGCCATGGTTATCAGCCCTTCCCAGAATTCCTTTGTGTTATATTGAATTTGGTCTAAATTTTGAAATGGCTCCTATTTCTTACTTGAGTGAGCCACGATCATGAAATTTTGGAATTACGTACAGAAAAATTCAATGTATACATTTTTGTAATCGGATTGACCCTTACATGTGTTTAAAAAAAAAAATATTGTTGATGACGTCATCATGACGTCACACAATTTTCGCCTTTTAGGGCATATCTTTGAGACATACCAAAGCTATAACAAAAATAATTTTTAAAATATCTTGTTTTGTTCGCTAGATATATTGAAAAGAATGTTACGATTTTAATACTTCAAAAATTCAGCGACTTGAAAAAAGACTAGAAATCAACCCCTTTTATAAACAGCAAGCACATAATAGCCATGGTTATCTGTCCTTCCCAGAATTCCTTTGTGTTATATTGAATTTGGTCTAAATTTTGAAATGGCTGTTATTTCTTACTTGAGTGAGCCACGATCATGAAATTTTGGAATTGGGTACAGCAAAATTCAATATATACATTTTTGTAATCAGATTGACCCTTACATGCGTAAAAAAAAAAAAGCATTTTTGATGACGTCATCATGACGTCACACAATTTTCGCTTTTTAAGGCATATCTTTGAGACATACCAAAGCTATAACAAAAAGAATTTTGAAAATATCTTGTTTTGTTCGCTAGATATAATTTAATGAATGTTACGATTTTCAAAATTCAAAAATTCATAAAAAATCACGTGATGACGTCATCATGACGTAAAAGTTCAGCATGCATTCTGAGCAGTTGGTCTGAGTGTCTGTTAAGTTTAAAGGCAATCGGTTGCATAAAAGTAGCCAAAGTGCCTGGCAGAAAGAAATCGTGTACAAACCCTATGGGCAAAAAGTCTGAAAAAGAAAAAAAAAAAAAAAAAAAAAAAAAGAAAAAAAAAAAAATCTTAACGAAAACAAGGGCTGTTTCGAAAAACTTTCGAAACAGCCAAAAAAAAAAAAGAAAAAAAAAAAAATCTTAACGAAAACAAGGGCTGTTTTGGAAAAGTTTCCAAAACAGCCAAAAAAAAAAATCTTAACGAAAACAAGGGCTGTTTTGGAAAAGTTTCCAAAACAGCCAAAAAAAAAAATCTTAACGAAAACAAGGGCTGTTTTGGAAAAGTTTCCAAAACAGCCAAAAAAAGAAAAAAAAAAAAAAAAGAAAAAAAAAAAATGCACCTTTAAGATGACGTCACATGACATGTGATGACGTCATCATGACGTAAAAGTTCGGCGCACATTCTGAGCAGTTGGTGTAAGTGTCTGCCTACGACTTGTCTAACGACTTGAAAAAAAGACTAGAGATCAACTCTTTATAGACAGCATGCCACATGAAAGCCATGGTTTCTGTCCTTCCCAGAATTCCTTTGTGTTATATTGAATTTGGTCACAATTTTTTAGATGCTTGCTATTTCTTAATACTTGAGTGAGCCACGATCACGAAATTGTTGAATTAGGTAGAGAAAAATTCAATGTATAAATTTTTAATCGGACCGACCCTTACATGCGTAAAAAAAAAAAATTGATGACGTCATTATGACGCCACACAATTTTCGCCTTTTAGGGCATATCTTTGAGACATACCAAAAGCTGCATCAAAAAGAATTTTGAAAATCTCTTGTTTTGTTTGCGAGATATATTTAAAAGAATGTTACGATTTCAAAATTTCAAAAATTCATAACAAATCACGTGATGACGTCATCATGACGTCACTTTGGATTTTGCATCCTAGTACCAGTATCTACCTACCCACCAATTTTCATGACGATCGGACCTATCCTTATATGTGTTTTAAAAAAGCACATTTTTGATGATGTCATCATGACGTCACACATTTTTTTCCTTTTTAGGGCATATCTTTGAGACCTACCAAAGCTATAACAAAAAGAATTTTGAAAATATCTTGTTTTGTTTGCCAGATATATTTAAAAGAATGTTACGATTTTCAAAATTTCAAAAATTCATAACAAATCACGTGATGACGTCATCATGACGTCACTTTGGATTTTGCATCCTAGTGCCAGTATCTACCTACCCACCAATTTTCATGACGATCGGACCTATTCTTATATGTGTTTTAAAAAAGCACATTTTTGATGATGTCATCATGACGTCACACACTTTTTTCCTTTTTAGGGCATATCTTTGAGACCTACCAAAGCTGTAACAAAAAGAATTTTGAAAATATCTTGTTTTGTTCGCTAGATATATTGAAAAGAATTTTACGATTTTCAAATTTCAAAAATTCATAAAAAATCACGTGATGACGTCATTATGACGTAAATGTTCGGCATACATTCTGAGCAGTTGGTCTAAGTGTCTGCCAAGTTTAGAGGCAATCGGGTGTACCAAAGTAGCCAAAGTGCCGGTAAGAAAGAAAACGTGCACAAATGCTATGGGCAAAAAGTCTGAAAAGGAAAAAAAAAAAAAAAAAAAAAAAAAAAAAAGAAAAAAAAAAAAATCTTAACGAAAACAAGGGCTGTTTTGGAAAAGTTTCCAAAACAGCCAAAAAAAAAAAATCTTAACGAAAACAAGGGCTGTTTCGGAAAACTTCCGAAACAGCCAAAAAAAAAAAAAAAGAAAAAAAAAAAAATCTTAACGAAAACAAGGGCTGTTTCGAAAAACTTTCGAAACAGCCAAAAAATCTTAACGAAAACAAGGGCTGTTTCGGAAAACTTCCGAAACAGCCAAAAAAACTAGAGGCAAGTGTTTGTGGACAAACACAGGGCTGTTTCTAATTTTTTTATTGTTAGTTTGGATGTCAAATGTGTATGCAATATTTAAAGTTGTTTGTTTGTTAGTTAACAATGACGGAGGGATGAAGATGTTGTTATTGGATGTGTGAAGGATTGGTTTAAAAAAGGAATCGTGTACAAATGCTATGGGAAATAGCCTAGCGAATGCCCCTTTAAGATGACATCACATAACATGTAATGACTTCATCATAACGTCATGTCAATTTTCATCTATGACACCGGGTGGCATACCTAAATAGTGTGTTTCAACTGAATCGGACTTGTACATTTGTAGATATATGGCTTCGAAAAATGCCCCTTTAAGATGACGTCACGTGACATGTAATGACGTCATCATGACGTAAAAGTTAGGCACACATTCTGAGCAGTTGGGGTAAGTGTCTGCCAAGTTTAAAAGTAGCCAAACTGGCCGGTGAGAAAGAAAACGTTTACAAATGCTATGGGCAATAATCTAGCGAGTGCCCCTTTAAGATGACACCACGTGACATGTTATGACTTGATCATAACGTCATGTCAATGTTCATCTATAACACCCGGTGGCATACCTAGATATTACGTTCCAACTTAATCGGACTTGTACTTTTGTAGATATATGGCTTCGAAAAATGCCCCTTTAAGATGACGTCACGTGACATGTGATGACGTCATCATGACGTAAAAGTTCGGCACACATTGTGAGCAGTTGGTGTAAGTGTCTGCCAAGTTTAAAAGTAGCCAAAGTGGCCGGTAAGAAAGAAAAAGTTTACAAATGCTATGTGCAATATTCTAGCGACTTGAAAAAAGAATTTTTTTCATGACGTCATCATGACGTCACACAATTTGCGCTTTTTAGGGCATATCTTTGAGACATACCAAAGCTATAACAAAAAGAATTTTGAAAATATCTTGTTTTGTTCGCTAGATATATTGAAAAGAATGTTACGATTCTAAAACTTCAAAAATTTAGCGACTTGAAAAAAGACTAGAAATCAACCCGTTTTATAAACAGCAAGCACATAATACCCATGGTTATCAGCCCTTCCCAGAATTCCTTTGTGTTATATTGAATTTGGTCTAAATTTTGAAATGGCTCCTATTTCACACTTGAGTGAGCCACGATCATGAAATTTTGGAATTAGGTACAGGAAAATTCAACGAATACATTTTTGTAATCGGATTGATCCTGACATGCGTTTAAAAAAAAAAGATTTGTTGATGACGTCATCATGACGTCACACAATTTTCGCCTTTTAGGGCATATCTTTGAGACATACCAAAGCTATAACAAAAAGAATTTTGAAAATATCTTGTTTTGTTCGCTAGATATATTGAAAAGAATGTTACGATTTTAATACTTCAAAAATTCAGCGACTTGAAAAAAGACTAGAAATCAACCCCTTTTATAAACATCAAGCACATAATAGCCATGGTTATCTGCCCGTCCCAGAATTCCTTTGTGTTATATTGAATTTGGTCTAAATTTTGAAATGGCTGTCATTTCTTACTTGAGTGAGCCACGATCATGAAATTTTGGAATTGGGTACAGGAAAATTCAATATATACATTTTTGTAATCGGATTGACCCTTACATGCGTTAACAAAAAAACACATTTTTGATGACGTCATCATGACGTCACAGAATTTTCGCAATTTAGGGCATATCTTTGAGACATACCAAAGCTATAACAAAAAGAATTTTGAAAATATCTTGTTTTGTTCGCTAGATATATTGAAAAGAATGTTACGATTTTAATACTTCAAAAATTCAGCGACTTGAAAAAAGACTAGAAATCAACCCCTTTTATAAACATCAAGCACATAATAGCCATGGTTATCTGCCCGTCCCAGAATTCCTTTGTGTTATATTGAATTTGGTCTAAATTTTGAAATGGCTGTCATTTCTTACTTGAGTGAGCCACGATCATGAAATTTTGGAATTGGGTACAGGAAATTCAATATATACATTTTTGTAATCGGATTGACCCTTACATGCGTTAACAAAGAAACACATTTTTGATGACGTCATCATGACGTCACAGAATTTTCGCAATTTAGGGCATATCTTTGAGACATACCAAAGCTATAAGAAAAAGAATTTTGAAAATATCTTGTTTTGTTCGCTAGATATAATTTAATGAATGTTACGATTTTCAAAATTCAAAAATTCATAAAAAATCACGTGATGACGTCATCATGACGTAAAAGTTCGGCATGCATCCTGAGCAGTTGGTCTAAGTGTCTGTTAAGTTTAAAGGCAATCGGCTGCATAAAAGTAGCCAAAGTGCCTGGCAGAACGAAAACGTGTACAAAGTCTATGGGCAAAAAGTCTGAAAAAGAAGCAAAAAAAAAAAAAACTAGAGCTTTGGTGTTTGTGGACAAACACAGGGCTGTTTCGTTTGGGGGGTTTTTGGTAGTTTGATTCTTAATTTTTGAGATTTCAATGGTGGATCAAAAAATCTCGTTTTACATTCATGGTCGTCTACGACAGGTCATGCAATCACGTAGGCTTATTCATAATCGTTTTGGAAATGTGAGCATACAAGGAGTTGATGACCATGATTACGTCATCGGACGTCACACATTTTTCACATTTATATTTAAGTGTGTATGACCTAAAAATATATGACAAGAATTATCAAAAATTGTTTAAAATTCATGTTAGATACCACGTTTCAACTTAATCGAACTTGTACTTTTGTAGATAGATGGCTTCAAAAACTGCCCCTTTAAGATGACGTCACGTGACATGTGATGAAGTCATCATAATGTCATGTCAATTTTCATCTATGAACCTGCAGATCTGCCTGGATATTACATTTCAACTTAATCGAACTTGTACTTTTGTTTATATGTGGCTTCAAAAACTGCCCCTTTAAGATGACGTCAGGTGACATGTGATGAAGTCATCATAACGTCATGTCAATTTTCATCTATAAACCTGCTGGCCTACTTAGATATTACATTTCAACTTAATCGAGCTTGTACTTTTGTAGATATGGCTTCAAAAACTGCCCCTTTAAGATGACGTCACGTGACATGTGATGACATCATGATAATGTCATGTCAATTTTCAGCTATAAACCTACTGGGCTACCTAGATATTACTTTTCAACTTAATCGAACTTGTAATTTTGTTTATATATGGCTTCAAAAACTGCCCCTTTAAGATGACGTCACGTGACATGTGATGACATCAATTATGATAATGTCATGTCAATTTTCAGCTATAAACCTACTGGGCTACCTAGATATTACTTTTCAACTTAATCGAATTTGTACTTTTGTAGATATATGGCTTCAAAAACTGCCCCTTTAAGATGACGTCACGTGGCATGTCATGACGTCATCAAGAGGTAAAAGTTCGGCACACATTGTGAGCAGTTAGTCTAAGTGTCTGCCAAGTTTAAAAGTACCCAAAGTGCCGGTAAGAAAGAAAACGTGTACAAATGCTATAGGCAATAATCTAGCGAGTGCCCCTTTAAGATGACACCACGTGACATGTTATGACTTGATCATAACGTCATGTCAATTTTCATCTATAACACCAGGTGGCATACCTTACGTTCCAACTGAATCGGACTTGTACTTTTGTAGATATATGGCTTCGAAAAAATGCCCCTTTAAGATGACGTCACGTGACATGTGATGACGTCATCATGACGTAAAAGTTCGGCACACATTGTGAGCAGTTGGTGTAAGTGTCTGCCAAGTTTAAAAGTAGCCAAAGTGGCCGGTAAGAAAGAAAACGTTTACAAATGCTATGGGCAATATTCTATCGACTTGAAAAAAGAATTTTTTTATGACGTCATCATGACGTCACACAATTTTCGCTTTTTAGGGCATATCTTTGAGACATACCAAAGCTATAACAAAAAGAATTTTGAAAATATCTTGTTTTGTTCGCTAGATATAGTGAAAAGAATGTTACGATTATAAAACTTCAAGAATTCAGCGACTTGAAAAAAGACTACAAATCAACCCTTTTTATAAACAGCATGCACATTTAAGCCATGGTTATCAGCCCTTCCCAGAATTCCTTTGTGTTATATTGAATTTGGTCTACATTTTGAAATGGCTCCTATTTCTTACTTGAGTGAGCCACGATCACGAAATTTTGGAATTAGGTAGAGGAAAATTCAATGTATACATTTTTGTAATCAGATTGACCCTTACATGCGTTTAAAAAAAAAAATATTGTTGATGACGTCATCATGAGTCACACAATTTTCGCCATTTAGGGCATATCTTTGAGACATACCAAAGCTATAAGAAAAAGAATTTTGAAAATATCTTGTTTTGTTGGCTAGATATATTGAAAAGAATGTTACGATTTTAAAACTTCAAAAATTCAGCGACTTGAAAAAAGACTAGAAATCAACCCTTTTATAAACAGCAAGCTCATAATAGCCATGGTTATCAGCCCGTCCCAGAATTCCTTTGTGTTATATTGAATTTGGTCTAAATTTTGAAATGGCTGTTATTTCTTACTTGAGTGAGCCACGATCATGAAATTTTGGAATTGGGTACAGGAAAATTCAATATATACATTTTTGTAATCGGATTGACCCTTACATGCGTTAACAAAAAAACACATTTTTGATGACGTCATCATGACGTCACACAATTTTCGCAATTTAGGGCATATCTTTGAGACATACCAAAGCTATAAGAAAAAGAATTTTGAAAATATCTTGTTTTGTTCGCTAGATATAATTTAATGAATGTTACGATTTTCAAATTTCAAAAATTCATAAAAAATCACGTGATGACGTCATCATGACGTAAAAGTTCGGCATGCATTCTGAGCAGTTGGTCTAAGTGTCTGCTAAGTTTAAATGCAATCGGTTGCTTAAAAGTAGCCAAAGTGCCTGGCAGAAAGAAATCGTGTACAAACGCTATGGGCAAAAAGTCTGAAAAAGAAAAAAAAAAAAAATTAAAGTTGTTTGTAATAGTCACTTGTGATGACGTAAAAATAACGTAATGTAAATTTTCATCTGTAAACTTGCTGACCTACCTAGATATTACATTTAAAATAATCAAACTTGTACTTTTGTAGATATACAATGTATGGCTTCAAAAACTGCCCCTTTAAGATAACGTCACGTGACATGTGATGACGTCATCATAACGTCATGTCAATTTTCATCTATAAACCTGCTTGCCTACCCGACTATATATTACATTTCAAATAAATCGGAGCTGTACTTTTGTAGATATATGGCTTCGAAAAATGCCTCTTTAAGATAATGACACGAAACAAGTGATGACGTAATCATGACATCATAATTTTTTTAATTTAAAATACCTACTGGGCTACCTAGATATTACTTTTGAACTTAATCGGACTTGTACTTTTGTTTATATATGGCTTCAAAAACTGCACCTTTAAGATGACGTCATGTAACATGTGATGACATCATAATAATGTCATGTAAATTTTCATCTATAAACCTATTGGGCAACCTAGATATTACTTTTCAACTTAATCAGACATGTACTTCTTAATATATATGGATTCAAAAACTGCCCCTTTAAGATGACGTCACGTAACATGTGATGATGTCATCATAACGTAATGTCAATTTTCATCTATAAACCTACTAGGCTACCTGGATATTACTTTTCAACTTAATCGGACTTGTACTTTTGTAGATATATAGCTTTGAAAAAATGCCCATTTAATATGACGTCACGTGACATGTGATGACATCATCATGACGTAAAAGTTTGGCACACATTGTGAGCAGTTGGGGTAAGTGTCTACCAAGTTTAAAAGTAGCCAAAGTGGCCGGTAAGAAAGTAAACGTTTAAAAATGCTATGGGCAATAATCTAGCAAGTGCCCCTTTAAGATGACACCACGTGACATGTTATGACTTGATCATAACGTTATGTCCATGTTTATCTATAACACCCGGTGGCATACCTAGATATTACGTTCCAACTTAATCGGACTTGTACTTTTGTAGATATATGGCTTCGAAAAATGCCCCTTTAAGATGACGTCACGTGACATGTGATGACGTCATCATAACATCATGTCAATGTTCATCTATAACACCCGGTGGCATACCTAGATATTACGTTTCAACTTAATCGGACTTGTACTTTTGTAGATATATGGCTTCGAAAAAATGCCCCTTTAAGATGACGTCACGTGACATGTGATGACGTCATCATGACGTAAAAGTTCGGCACACATTGTTAGCAGTTGGTGTAAGTGTCTGCCAAGTTTAAAAGTAGCCAAAGTGGCCGGTAAGAAAGAAAACGTTTACAAATGCTATGTGCAATATTCTAGCGACTTGAAAAAAGAATTTTTTTCATGACGTCATCATGACGTCACACAATTTGCGCTTTTTATGGCATATCTTTGAGACATACCAAAGCTATAACAAAAAGAATTTTGAAAATATCTTGTTTTGTTCGCTAGATATATTGAAAAGAATGTTACGATTCTAAAACTTCAAAAATTTAGCGACTTGAAAAAAGACTAGAAATCAATCCCTTTTATAAACAGCAAGCACATAATACCCATGGTTATCAGCCCTTCCCAGAATTCCTTTGTGTTATATTGAATTTGGTCTACATTTTGAAATGGCTCCTATTTCATACTTGAGTGAGCCACGATCATGAAATTTTGGAATTAGGTACAGGAAAATTCAACGAATACATTTTTGTAATCGGATTGACCCTTACATGCGTTTAAAAAAAAAAGATTTGTTGATGACGTCATCATGACGTCACACAATTTTCGCTTTTTAGGGCATATCTTTGAGACATACCAAAGCTGTAACAAAAATAATTTTGAAAATATCTTGTTTTGTTCGCTAGATATATTGAAAAGAATGTTACGATTTTAATACTTCAAAAATTTAGCGACTTGAAAAAAGACTAGAAATCAACCCCTTTTATAAACAGCAAGCACATAATACCCATGGTTATCAGCCCTTCCCAGGATTCCTTTGTGTTATATTGAATTTGGTCTAAATTTTGAAATGGCTCCTATTTCATACTTGAGTGAGCCACGATCATGAAATTTTGGAATTAGGTACAGGAAAATTCAATGTATACATTTTTGTAATCGGATTGACCCTTACATGCGTTTACAAAAAAACATATTTTTGATGACGTCATCATGACGTCACACAATTTTCGCAATTTAGGGCATATCTTTGAGACATACCAAAGCTATAAGAAAAAGAATTTTGAAAATATCTTGTTTTGTTCGCTAGATATAATTTAATGAATGTTACGATTTTCAAAATTCAAAAATTCATAAAAAATCACGTGATGACGTCATCATGACGTAAAAGTTCGGCATGCATGCTGAGCAGTTGGTCTAAGTGTCTGTTAAGTTTAAAGGCAATCGGCTGCATAAAAGTAGCCAAAGTCCCTGGCAGAAAGAAATCGTGTACAAACGCTATGGGCAAAAGTCTGAAAAAGAAAAAAAAAAAAAAAAAAAAAAAAAAAAAAAAAAACTAGAGCTTTGGTGTTTGTGGACAAACACAGGGCTGTTTCGTTTGGGGGGTTTTTGGTAGTTTGATTCTTAATTTTTGAGATTTCAATGGTGGATCAAAAAATCTCGTTTTACATTCATGGTCGTCTACGACAGGTCATGCAATCACGTAGGCTTATTCATAATCGTTTTGGAAATGTGAGCATACAAGGAGTTGATGACCATGATTACGTCATCAGACGTCACACATTTTTCACATTTATATTTAAGTGTGTATGACCTAAAAATATATTACAAGAATTATCAAAAATTGTTTAAAATTCATGTTAGATACCACGTTTCAACTTAATCGAACTTGTACTTTTGTAGATAGATGGCTTCAAAAACTGCCCCTTTAAGATGACGTCACGTGACATGTGATGAAGTCATGATAATGTCATGTCAATTTTCATCTATGAACCTGCAGATCTGCCTGGATATTACATTTCAACTTAATCGAACTTGTACTTTTGTTTATATGTGGCTTCAAAAACTGCCCATTTAAGATTACGTCAGGTGACATGTCATGAAGTCATCATAACGTCATGTCAATTTTCATCTATAAACCTGCTGGCCTACTTAGATATTACATTTCAACTTAATCGAGCTTGTACTTTTGTAGATATGGCTTCAAAAACTGCCCCTTTAAGATGACGTCACGTGACATGTGATGACATCATGATAATGTCATGTCAATTTTCAGCTATAAACCTACTGGGCTACCTAGATATTACTTTTCAACTTAATCGAACTTGTAATTTTGTTTATATATGGCTTCAAAAACTGCCCCTTTAAGATGACGTCACGTGGCATGTCATGACGTCATCAAGAGGTAAAAGTTCGGCACACATTGTGAGCAGTTAGTCTAAGTGTCTGCCAAGTTTAAAAGTACCCAAAGTGCCGGTAAGAAAGAAAACGTGTACAAATGCTATAGGCAATAATCTAGCGAGTGCCCCTTTAAGATGACACCACGTGACATGTTATGACTTGATCATAACGTCATGTCAATTTTCATCTATAACACCAGGTGGCATACCTTACGTTCCAACTGAATCGGACTTGTACTTTTGTAGATATATGGCTTCGAAAAATGCCCCTTTAAGATGACGTCACGTGACATGTGATGACGTCATCAGGACGTAAAAGTTCGGCACACATTGTGAGCAGTTGGGGTAAGTGTCTGCCAAGTTTAAAAGTAGCCAATGTGGCCGGTAAGAAAGTAAACGTTTACAAATGCTATGGGCAATATTCTATCGACTTGAAAAAAGATTTTTTTTATGACGTCATCATGACGTCACACAATTTTCGCTTTTTAGGGCATATCTTTGAGACATACCAAAGCTATAACAAAAAGAATTTTGAAAATATCTTGTTTTGTTCGCTAGATATAGTGAAATGAATGTTACGATTATAGAACTTCAAGAATTCAGCGACTTGAAAAAAGACTACAAATCAACCCTTTTTATAAACAGCATGCACATTTAAGCCATGGTTATCAGCCCTTCCCAGAATTCCTTTGTGTTATATTGAATTTGGTCTACATTTTGAAATGGCTCCTATTTCTTACTTGAGTGAGCCACGATCACGAAATTTTGGAATTAGGTACAGGAAAATTCAATGTATACCTTTTTGTGATCAGATTGACCCTTACATGCGTTAAAAAAAAAAAATATTGTTGATGACGTCATCATGACGTCACACAATTTTCGCCATTTAGGGCATATCTTTGAGACATACCAAAGCTGTAACAAAAATAATTTTGAAAATATCTTGTTTTGTTCGCTAGATATATTGAAAAGAATGTTACGATTTTAAAACTTCAAAAATTCAGCGACTTGAAAAAAGACTAGAAATCAACCCCTGTTATAAACAGCAAGCTCATAATAGCCATGGTTATCAGCCCTTCCCAGAATTCCTTTGTGTTATATTGAATTTGGTCTAAATTTTGAAATGGCTGTTATTTCTTACTTGAGTGAGCCACGATCATGAAATTTTGGAATTGGGTACAGGAAAATTCAATATATACATTTTTGTAATCGGATTGACCCTTACATGCGTTAACAAAAAAACACATTTTTGATGACGTCATCATGACGTCACACAATTTTCGCAATTTAGGGCATATCTTTGAGACATACCAAAGCTATAAGAAAAAGAATTTTGAAAATATCTTGTTTTGTTCGCTAGATATAATTTAATGAATGTTACGATTTTCAAAATTCAAAAATTCATAAAAAATCACGTGATGACGTCATCATGACGTAAAAGATCGGCATGCATCCTGAGCAGTTGGTCTAAGTGTCTGTTAAGTTTAAAGGCAATCGGCTGCATAAAAGTAGCCAAAGTGCCTGGCAGAACGAAAACGTGTACAAAGTCTATGGGCAAAAAGTCTGAAAAAGAAAAAAAAAAAAAAAACTAGAGCTTTGGTGTTTGTGGACAAACACAGGGCTGTTTCGTTTGGGGGGTTTTTGGTAGTTTGATTCTTAATTTTTGAGATTTCAATGGTGGATCAAAAAATCTCGTTTTACATTCATGGTCGTCTACGACAGGTCATGCAATCACGTAGGCTTATTCATAATCGTTTTGGAAATGTGAGCATACAAGGAGTTGATGACCATGATTACGTCATCAGACGTCACACATTTCTCACATTTATATTTAAGTGTGTATGACCTAAAAATATATTACAAGAATTATCAAAAATTGTTTAAAATTCATGTTAGATACCACGTTTCAACTTAATCGAACTTGTACTTTTGTAGATAGATGGCTTCAAAAACTGCCCCTTTAAGATGACGTCACGTGACATGTGATGAAGTCATCATAATGTCATGTCAATTTTCATCTATGAACCTGCAGATCTGCCTGGATATTACATTTCAACTTAATCGAACTTGTACTTTTGTTTATATGTGGCTTCAAAAACTGCCCCTTTAAGATGACGTCAGGTGACATGTGATGAAGTCATCATAACGTCATGTCAATTTTCATCTATAAACCTGCTGGCCTACTTAGATATTACATTTCAACTTAATCGAGCTTGTACTTTTGTAGATATGGCTTCAAAAACTGCCCCTTTAAGATGACGTCACGTGACATGTGATGACATCATGATAATGTCATGTCAATTTTCAGCTATAAACCTACTGGGCTACCTAGATATTACTTTTCAACTTAATCGAACTTGTAACTTTGTTTATATGGCTTCAAAAACTGCCCCTTTAAGATGACGTCACGTGATATGTGATGACGTCATCATAACGTCAATTAAATTTTTATCTATAAACCTATTGGGCTACCTAGATATTACTTTTGAACTTAATCGGACTTGTGCTAATTTTGTAGACATATGGCTTCAAAAACTGCCCCTTTAAGATGACGTCACGTGACATGTGATGACATCATGATAATGTCATGTCAATTTTCAGCTATAAACCTACTGGGCTACCTAGATATTACTTTTCAACTTAATCGAACTTGTAATTTTGTTTATATATGGCTTCAAAAACTGCCCCTTTAAGATGACGTCACGTGACATGTGATGACGTCATCATAACGTCAATTCAATTTTTATCTATAAACCTACTGGGCTACCTAGATATTACTTTTGAACTTAATCGGACTTGTGCTTTTGTAGACATATGGCTTCAAAAACTGCCCCTTTAAGATGACGTCACGTGACATGTGATGACATCAATTATGATAATGTCATGTCAATTTTCAGCTATAAACCTACTGGGCTACCTAGATATTACTTTTCAACTTAATCGAATTTGTACTTTTGTAGATATATGGCTTCAAAAACTGCCCCTTTAAGATGACGTCACGTGGCATGTCATGACGTCATCAAGAGGTAAAAGTTCGGCACACATTGTGAGCAGTTAGTCTAAGTGTCTGCCAAGTTTAAAAGTACCCAAAGTGCCGGTAAGAAAGAAAACGTGTACAAATGCTATAGGCAATAATCTAGCGAGTGCCCCTTTAAGATGACACCACGTGACATGTTATGACTTGATCATAACGTCATGTCAATTTTCATCTATAACACCAGGTGGCATACCTTACGTTCCAACTGAATCGGACTTGTACTTTTGTAGATATATGGCTTCGAAAAATGCCCCTTTAAGATGACGTCACGTGACATGTGATGACGTCATCAGGACGTAAAAGTTCGGCACACATTGTGAGCAGTTGGGGTAAGTGTCTGCCAAGTTTAAAAGTAGCCAATGTGGCCGGTAAGAAAGTAAACGTTTACAAATGCTATGGGCAATATTCTATCGACTTGAAAAAAGAATTTTTTTATGACGTCATCATGACGTCACACAATTTTCGCTTTTTAGGGCATATCTTTGAGACATACCAAAGCTATAACAAAAAGAATTTTGAAAATATCTTGTTTTGTTCGCTAGATATAGTGAAAAGAATGTTACGATTATAATACTTCAAGATTCAGCGACTTGAAAAAAGACTACAAATCAACCCTTTTTATAAACAGCATGCACATTTAAGCCATGGTTATCAGCCCTTCCCAGAATTCCTTTGTGTTATATTGAATTTGGTCTACATTTTGAAATGGCTCCTATTTCTTACTTGAGTGAGCCACGATCACGAAATTTTGGAATTAGGTACAGGAAAATTCAATGTATACATTTTTGTAATCAAATTGACCCTTACATGCGTTTAAAAAAAAAAATATTGTTGATGACGTCATCCTGACGTCACACAATTTTCGCCATTTAGGGCATATCTTTGAGACATACCAAAGCTGTAACAAAAATAATTTTGGAAATATCTTGTTTTGTTCGCTAGATATATTGAAAAGAATGTTACGATTTTAAAACTTCAAAAATTCAGCGACTTGAAAAAAGACTAGAAATCAACCCCTTTTATAAACAGCAAGCTCATAATAGCCATGGTTATCAGCCCGTCCCAGAATTCCTTTGTGTTATATTGAATTTGGTCTAAATTTTGAAATGGCTGTCATTTCTTACTTGAGTGAGCCACGATCATGAAATTTTGGAATTGGGTACAGAAAAATACAATGTATACATTTTTGTAATCGGATTGACCCTTACATGCGTTAAAAAACAAACACATTTTTGATGACGTCATCATGACGTCACACAATTTTCGCAATTTAGGGCATATCTTTGAGACATACCAAAGCTATCAGAAAAAGAATTTAGAAAATATCTTGTTTTGTTCGCTAGATATAATTTAATGAATGTTACGATTTTCAAAATTCAAAAATTCATAAAAAATTACGTGATGACGTCATCATGACGTAAAAGTTCGGCATGCATCCTGAGCAGTTGGTCTAAGTGTCTGTTAAGTTTAAAGGCAATCGGCTGCATAAAAGTAGCCAAAGTGCCTGGCAGAAAGAAAACGTGTACAAATGCTATGGGCAAAAAGTCTGAAAAAGAAAAAAAAAAAAAAACTAGAGGCAAGTGTTTGTGGACAAACACAGGGCTGTTTCTAATTTTTTTATTGTTAGTTTGGATGTCAAATGTGTATGCAATATTTAAAGTTGTTTGTTTGTTAGTTAACAATGACGGAGGGATGAAGATGTTGTTATTGGATGTGTG
The DNA here is from genome assembly GCA_037893225.1 of Hippasteria phrygiana. Taxonomy (NCBI): domain Eukaryota; kingdom Metazoa; phylum Echinodermata; class Asteroidea; order Valvatida; family Goniasteridae; genus Hippasteria; species Hippasteria phrygiana. The sequence goes on along the minus strand of JAZGUH010000809.1, from coordinate 17,141 downwards.
AAGGATTGGTTTAAAAAAGGAATCGTGTACAAATGCTATGGGAAATAGCCTAGCGAATGCCCCTTTAAGATGACATCACATAACATGTAATGACTTCATCATAACGTCATGTCAATTTTCATCTATGACACCGGGTGGCATACCTAAATAGTGTGTTTCAACTGAATCGGACTTGTACATTTGTAGATATATGGCTTCGAAAAATGCCCCTTTAAGATGACGTCACGTGACATGTAATGACGTCATCATGACGTAAAAGTTAGGCACACATTCTGAGCAGTTGGGGTAAGTGTCTGCCAAGTTTAAAAGTAGCCAAACTGGCCGGTGAGAAAGAAAACGTTTACAAATGCTATGGGCAATAATCTAGCGAGTGCCCCTTTAAGATGACACCACGTGACATGTTATGACTTGATCATAACGTCATGTCAATGTTCATCTATAACACCCGGTGGCATACCTAGATATTACGTTCCAACTTAATCGGACTTGTACTTTTGTAGATATATGGCTTCGAAAAATGCCCCTTTAAGATGACGTCACGTGACATGTGATGACGTCATCATGACGTAAAAGTTCGGCACACATTGTGAGCAGTTGGTGTAAGTGTCTGCCAAGTTTAAAAGTAGCCAAAGTGGCCGGTAAGAAAGAAAAAGTTTACAAATGCTATGTGCAATATTCTAGCGACTTGAAAAAAGAATTTTTTTCATGACGTCATCATGACGTCACACAATTTGCGCTTTTTAGGGCATATCTTTGAGACATACCAAAGCTATAACAAAAAGAATTTTGAAAATATCTTGTTTTGTTCGCTAGATATATTGAAAAGAATGTTACGATTCTAAAACTTCAAAAATTTAGCGACTTGAAAAAAGACTAGAAATCAACCCGTTTTATAAACAGCAAGCACATAATACCCATGGTTATCAGCCCTTCCCAGAATTCCTTTGTGTTATATTGAATTTGGTCTAAATTTTGAAATGGCTCCTATTTCACACTTGAGTGAGCCACGATCATGAAATTTTGGAATTAGGTACAGGAAAATTCAACGAATACATTTTTGTAATCGGATTGATCCTGACATGCGTTTAAAAAAAAAAGATTTGTTGATGACGTCATCATGACGTCACACAATTTTCGCCTTTTAGGGCATATCTTTGAGACATACCAAAGCTATAACAAAAAGAATTTTGAAAATATCTTGTTTTGTTCGCTAGATATATTGAAAAGAATGTTACGATTTTAATACTTCAAAAATTCAGCGACTTGAAAAAAGACTAGAAATCAACCCCTTTTATAAACATCAAGCACATAATAGCCATGGTTATCTGCCCGTCCCAGAATTCCTTTGTGTTATATTGAATTTGGTCTAAATTTTGAAATGGCTGTCATTTCTTACTTGAGTGAGCCACGATCATGAAATTTTGGAATTGGGTACAGGAAAATTCAATATATACATTTTTGTAATCGGATTGACCCTTACATGCGTTAACAAAAAAACACATTTTTGATGACGTCATCATGACGTCACAGAATTTTCGCAATTTAGGGCATATCTTTGAGACATACCAAAGCTATAAGAAAAAGAATTTTGAAAATATCTTGTTTTGTTCGCTAGATATAATTTAATGAATGTTACGATTTTCAAAATTCAAAAATTCATAAAAAATCACGTGATGACGTCATCATGACGTAAAAGTTCGGCATGCATCCTGAGCAGTTGGTCTAAGTGTCTGTTTAGTTTAAAGGCAATCGGCTGCATAAAAGTAGCCAAAGTGCCTGGCAGAAAGAAATCGTGTACAAATGCTATGGGCAAAAAGTCTGAAAAAGAAAAAAAAAAAAAAAGAAAAACTAGACGGACGGTGTTTGTGGACAAACACAGGGCTGTTTCGTTTTTTTTTTTTTTTAGTTTGGATGTGAAATGGGAATACAATAATTAAACTTCGTCAAACAATCGCGCTCCTGCCAGTTTTCTATGTTAGACTTTGAAAATAATTTAGGTTGTTTGTAATAGTCACTTGTGATGACGTCATCATAACGTAATGTAAATTTACATCTGTAAACTTGCTGACCTACCTAGATATTACATTTAAAATAATCAAACTTGTACTTTTGTAGATATACAATGTATGGCTTTAAAAACTGCCCCTTTAAGATAACGTCACGTGACATGTGATGACGTCATCATAACGTCACGTCAATTTTTATCTATGAACCTGCTTGCCTACCCGACTATATATTACATTTCAAATAAATCGGACTTGTACTTTTGTAGATTTATGGCTTCGAAAAATGCCCCTTTAAGATAATGACACGAAACAAGTGATGACGTAATCATGACATCATAATTTTTTTAATTTAAAATACCTACTGGGCTACCTAGATATTACTTTTGAACTTAATCGGACTTGTACTTTTGTTTATATATGGCTTCAAAAACTGCCCCTTTAAGATGACGTCAGGTGACATGTGATGAAGTCATCATAACGTCATGTCAATTTTCAGCTATAAACCTACTGGGCTACCTAGATATTACTTTTCAACTTAATCGAACTTGTAATTTTGTTTATATATGGCTTCAAAAAGTGCCCCTTTAAGATGACGTCACGTGACATGTGATGACGTCATCATAACGTCAATTCAATTTTTATCTATAAACCTACTGGGCTACCTAGATATTACTTTTGAACTTAATCGGACTTGTGCTTTTGTAGACATATGGCTTCAAAAACTGCCCCTTTAAGATGACGTCACGTGACATGTGATGACATCAATTATGATAATGTCATGTCAATTTTCAGCTATAAACCTACTGGGCTACCTAGATATTACTTTTCAACTTAATCGAATTTGTACTTTTGTAGATATATGGCTTCAAAAACTGCCCCTTTAAGATGACGTCACGTGGCATGTCATGACGTCATCAAGAGGTAAAAGTTCGGCACACATTGTGAGCAGTTAGTCTAAGTGTCTGCCAAGTTTAAAAGTACCCAAAGTGCCGGTAAGAAAGAAAACGTGTACAAATGCTATAGGCAATAATCTAGCGAGTGCCCCTTTAAGATGACACCACGTGACATGTTATGACTTGATCATAACGTCATGTCAATTTTCATCTATAACACCAGGTGGCATACCTTACGTTCCAACTGAATCGGACTTGTACTTTTGTAGATATATGGCTTCGAAAAATGCCCCTTTAAGATGACGTCACGTGACATGTGATGACGTCATCAGGACGTAAAAGTTCGGCACACATTGTGAGCAGTTGGGGTAAGTGTCTGCCAAGTTTAAAAGTAGCCAAAGTGGCCGGTAAGAAAGAAAACGTTTACAAATGCTATGTGCAATATTCTAGCGACTTGAAAAAAGAATTTTTTTTATGACGTCATCATGACGTCACACAATTTGCGCTTTTTATGGCATATCTTTGAGACATACCAAACCTATAACAAAAAGAATTTTGAAAATATCTTGTTTTGTTCGCTAGATATATTGAAAAGACTGTTACGATTCTAAAACTTCAAAAATTTAGCGACTTGAAAAAAGACTAGAAATCAACCCCTTTTATAAACAGCAAGCACAAAATACCCATGGTTATCAGCCCTTCCCAGAATTCCTTTGTGTTATATTGAATTTGGTCTAAATTTTGAAATGGCTCCTATTTCATACTTGAGTGAGCCACGATCATCAAATTTTGGAATTAGGTACAGGAAAATTCAACGAATACATTTTTGTAATCGGATTGACCCTTACATGCGTTTAAAAAAAAAGATTTGTTGATGACGTCATCATGACGTCACACAATTTTCGCTTTTTATGGCATATCTTTGAGACGTACCAAAGCTGTAACAAAAATAATTTTGAAAATATCTTGTTTTGTTCGCTAGATATATTGAAAAGAATGTTACGATTTTAATACTTCAAAAATTTAGCGACTTGAAAAAAGACTAGAAATCAACCCCTTTTATAAACAGCAAGCACAAAATACCCATGGTTATCAGCCCTTCCCAGAATTCCTTTGTGTTATATTGAATTTGGTCTAAATTTTGAAATGGCTCCTATTTCATACTTGAGTGAGCCACGATCATGAAATTTTGGAATTAGGTACAGGAAAATTCAATGTATACATTTTTGTAATCGGATTGACCCTTACATGCGTTAACAAAAAAACACATTTTTGATGACGTCATCATGACGTCACACAATTTTCGCAATTTAGGGCATATCTTTGAGACATACCAAAGCTATAAGAAAAAGAATTTTGAAAATATCTTGTTTTGTTCGCTAGATATAATTTAATGAATGTTACGATTTTCAAAATTCAAAAATTCATAAAAAATCACGTGATGACGTCATCATGACGTAAAAGATCGGCATGCATCCTGAGCAGTTGGTCTAAGTGTCTGTTAAGTTTAAAAGCAATCGGCTGCATAAAAGTAGCCAAAGTGCCTGGCAGAAAGAAAACGTGTACAAATGCTATGGGCAAAAGTCTGAAAAAGAAGAAAAAAAAAAAAAAAAAAAAAAAAAAAAAAAAAAAAATCTTAACGAAAACAAGGGCTGTTTCGAAAAAATTTCGAAACAGCCAAAAAAAAAATCTTAACGAAAACAAGGGCTGTTTCGAAAAACTTTCGAAACAGCCAAAAAAAAAGAAACTAGACATCTGGTGCAGTGTTTGTGGACAAACACAGGGCTGTTTTGTTTTTTTGTGTAAAATTATGTGATTTAAATGAAATTTCAAAAATGAAAAAAATCATAGAAAATTAGCCGATGACGTCATCATGACGTCACCATGACGTCACATACATTTTCATCTAACACATGCTGGCATAACTAAATACCACGTTTTAACTTAATGTGACTTGTACTTTTGTAGATATATGGTTTCCAAAAATGCCCCTTTAAGATGACGTCACGTGACATGTGATGACGTCATCATGACCTAAAAGTTCGGCGCACATTCTGAGCAGTTGGTGTAAGTATCTGCCTACGACTTGTCTAACGACTTGAAAAAAAGACTAGAGATCAACTCTTTATAGACAGCATGCCACATGAAAGCCATGGTTTCTGTCCTTCCCAGAATTCCTTTGTGTTATATTGAATTTGGTCACAATTTTTTAGATGCCTGTTATTTCTTAATACTTGAGTGAGCCACGATCACGAAATTGTTGAATTAGGTAGAGAAAAATTCAATGTATAAATTTTTAATCGGACCGACTCTTACATGCGTTAAAAAAAAAAATTGATGACGTCATTATGACGTCACACAATTTTCGCCTTTTAGGGCATATCTTTGAGACATACCAAAAGCTGTATCAAAAAGAATTTTGAAAATCTCTTGTTTTGTTTGCGAGATATATTTAAAAGAATGTTACGATTTCAAAATTTCAAAAATTCATAACAAATCACGTGATGACGTCATCATGACGTCACTTTGGATTTTGCATCCTAGTACCAGTATCTACCTACCCACCAATTTTCATGACGATCGGACCTATCCTTATATGTGTTTTAAAAAAGCACATTTTTGATGATGTCATCATGACGTCACACATTTTTTTCCTTTTTAGGGCATATCTTTGAGACCTACCAAAGCTATAACAAAAAGAATTTTGAAAATATCTTGTTTTGTTTGCCAGATATATTTAAAAGAATGTTACGATTTTCAAAATTTCAAAAATTCATAACACATCACGTGATGACGTCATCATGACGTCACTTTGGATTTTGCATCCTAGTGCTAGTATCTACCTACCCACCAATTTTCATGACGATCGGACCTATTCTTATATGTGTTTTAAAAAAGCACATTTTTGATGATGTCATCATGACGTCACACACTTTTTTCCTTTTTAGGGCATATCTTTGAGACCTACCAAAGCTGTAACAAAAAGAATTTTGAAAATATCTTGTTTTGTTCGCTAGATATATTGAAAAGAATTTTACGATTTTCAAATTTCAAAAATTCATAAAAAATCACGTGATGACGTCATCATGACGTAAATGTTCGGCATACATTCTGAGCAGTTGGTCTAAGTGTCTGCCAAGTTTAGAGGCAATCGGGTGTACCAAAGTAGCCAAAGTGCCGGTAAGAAAGAAAATGTGCACAAATGCTATGGGCAAAAAGTCTGAAAAGGAAAAAAAAAAAAAAAAAAAAAAAAAAAAAAAAAAAAGAAAAAAAAAAAAATCTTAACGAAAACAAGGGCTGTTTTGGAAAAGTTTCCAAAACAGCCAAAAAAAAAAAATCTTAACGAAAACAAGGGCTGTTTCGGAAAACTTCCGAAACAGCCAAAAAAAAAAAAAAAAAAAAAAAAATAAATCTTAACGAAAACAAGGGCTGTTTCGGAAAACTTCCGAAACAGCCAAAAAAAAGAAAAAAAAAAAAATCTTAACGAAAACAAGGGCTGTTTCGAAAAGCTTTCGAAACAGCCAAAAAAAAAAAAATCTTAACGAAAACAAGGGCTGTTTCGGAAAAGTTTCCGAAACAGCCAAAAAAAAAAATCTTAACGAAAACAAAGGCTGTTTCGAAAAACTTTCGAAACAGCCAAAAAGAAAAAAAAAAAAATCTTAACGAAAACAAGGGCTGTTTCGGAAAACTTCCGAAACAGCCAAAAAAGAAAAAAAAAAAAATCTTAACGAAAACAAGGGCTGTTTCGAAAAGCTTTTTTCGAAACAGCCAATTAATCCCACGGATGCCTACAATCACATGTGAGCTGTCAAAAAGCATCGTCTTGTGTACACTTAAATACGTAGGCCTACACAATGCATGCGCCACACGTATGTGCCTTTTCTCCAGACGAATTTCGCTATGCATTAGCTGCGTGTACGTACGTACGTGCATTGTACACTGGGAATACGACACTTGACCAAGGCTAGCAACGCGCACGCGCAGATGCGCTTTAGGGAGAAGTTACCTTTATTGAACAATTGCTCTAACCCCCCCAGGTCTTATTAGCCTTTTCTCAAGGCAAAGTTGGCAGCACGTTAGCTGCGTGTACGTATGGGAATAATACTGTAGCATTCAGTGTGGTTGTTTGCACTTGACCAAGACTATACCAACGACATGCGAATGCACGCATGTGCGCTATTATGAACGACGCGAAGCTAGCTCGGAGATAACGGAGAAGTCATGTCGGGTTTAGAAAATAATCAAAGAAACGACACATTTTATAGTACATGATGTATTTTATATTCCTCCATATACGTTATGTACTATTCTGCCGTCAAATTTATTGGAAATAACTGGAATTTCGATCAAGGTAATCTAGACTAAATCCACATTTTAAACACTTAGAGAAATCTTAAGCGCTGTAGAAAGCAATATCGCGATATTCTTCGGTATATCGAATTCCCCGATATTCCGGGTTTTTTTTTAAGGGGTTCGATTTTTGATATGAAAAGAATATCGAAATATCGGAAATATCGTCGTTTAGCCAGCTAAAACACACAGGATTCGCTCAAAACAGAAATGGTTATTTGAACAGCAAACGTTTGTCGGTCAGTAGAAAACTTGACTGATAGTCTTAATTTGTTCATATAATATCGGCTTGTCCGAGCAAATCCATTTTCGGTCAGAAAAATACGATACGTGGTGGGGAAAATGCCCGATGTCCGATCGTAATTTTATCATCAAATGTCATGAGCCTAGAGCGGGAATTCTGAAGCTAGTCCAATGGATGGGTGAACCGGGGTGGACAGCAATTCGAAGCCTTGAAATATCACCGTGAACTGTTTTTGGCCAGTCATGTTTGTCTTTAACTTGTTGCATATTTTAGACAACCGATGCATTAGTGAATCGTTTATACGGTCCTTTAATTAAATAAACCCCGCTCTCATTGCTCAAGTTTGAACTTAAACCACTTTACAGCGCCGGGGATACAATGCGGGGAATTTACCTGCACCGGAAATTCTACCAATCAAAGTAAAAATAAATCTCAATGTCACAAGGTTTTTATCTGGAGCAAAACTGCTCAAACGTTTATTTTAGCAAATCTCAGCAATTACAGTAAGAGCCTCCCGAACATGGGCGGTTTCTTGTAAGCTTTACACTGATATTGGGCCCAAACAATTGTTGAGTTGCCCTCGGAAAGTTACAATTAGACTGAAAAGAGGGTTGGTCGCTCGAAAAAGTTTTTTTCCCTTCTTTTTTTTCGGATTCGCCACAGACTTATCTTTGAAAGACAATGAATTGGTTGTATGTACAAGTAGCATTTTCACATTCGCTGTCCTTGTTTCTTTTTTCTTTCTTTTTTCTTGAAAGCCCTCCCCAGACTGGTGTAAACACATGGCACAACCTTTAGCCTAAGTTCAGGAATAGAAACTGTGTCTACTTTACGTGTTCGATGTTCTTGGCCAAAACTTACAGTGCACAGTTTATGTACCGGTTGTCATTCTAATAGTGTGCACACTGTGCATGGTAATTTCTGACTCATAGGTTTCCCACGGATTGTACTCCCAAAAGTCTTGAAGTTTGTGCCACTTGTTTATACTGATGTTATCAAAGTGGGTTTGCTATTTTCCAGGAATTTTCGGTTCCTGAGAATCTTGGCCCATTATGATGAGGGTATTAAAGCAAAATCTGTCCATAGCCTGACGGGTTATAATTACCTGTATTTGAGAGGAGTAGGTACACACCCAACCACACCCTTCGATCAAGTGCCTCGGGTAGTCAGAGTGAGTGAACTTGTTAAGTCTGCAGTCGCCACTCCTCGCCTCGAAATTTGACGAGACGCAATACCCCTGCGCCTTGCTGGCTTCCCAGCACAACTTGTGGGTTTTGGTGACGGCCGTGTTGAAGACATGCCCGGACAGGACAAAATCAGCGATTCCACACCAAACCAATACGGGATTGCTGTTTGCCCCGTCACCCTTACCGTGGCAGATTGCCACGGCCCCAAAGAGTGTAATAAGGACAGTGAGCCAACGCCCCATCATAGCGCCATACACTTCTGCAGACACCCAAAATGGCCAGCTGGTTCGCATTTGATCTCCGTCCAAAATGATATTGACGCTGCCGCTCCTTGTCCCTTTAACTAACCAATAACAATTGGCTATCGAGGGAGGAGTGACAATGACGCTGTTATAAAACTGTTACCATTGGCAACCAGGTTATTCAATATCGTTACCAGCCCGCAAGAGAATGGCTCGTAAATGCACCCAAGTAGGAAAAACAATTTTATTATAATTTATACGGGGTGGTATCTAATTATGAACTAAAAGGCAGTGCAGAAACCATACAGAAACTAACTGCGTGTGTAATGTCGTTAGTTTTTCATCGATTCCTGTTTACGCAGTCAAAGAGTTTAAATGTAGTATACACGATTTGCTTTTGCTGTAATGTTCAGATACCGGTATTTTATATCGTGCTGGCAAATACTGTAACACTGACCTTTCTAAAGTTTTGTGTGCATAGATGCTGGGAAAACAGAGAGAGAAAAACTAGAAGTCTGGTACCCTGACCCGTACCTTAGACAAAATGGAGCAATTTATAGACGTCAGAGAATTATCAGGTCGGGGAACTAGACTATTTCAAACGATTGTCGGACGACCGTTGTTGAAAACGATATAAATTTCCACTTTTCTTGAAAACGACAGCACAACAGGTGTCTTGAGACTGCTATTTTACTTACAGCCTATAGTACGGTATTTCGTAATAATTCAGTATCTTTTCTTTATCTTTGTAAATGTTGTATATTACCTTTAAGTTGGTGGAAGCCAGTGTAGACCCTATTATTTATAATTGTAATTAACTTACTCTCATAACGCAATGGGGATTTAGCTGCTGCCTTCAAACAGCGGCGTAACTAGGGTTGAATTTGTAGGGGGGGCACCTGGGGGTGCACCAATTTTTTAAGGGGGGCACCGTAGTTACGCCACTGCCTTCAAAGCCTGCAACACGGGCAACACAATTATTTCTGTTCACTTTTGGTTCACAACCAAATTTCTGCTAGCCAAAAATTAAGAGATTTTGGGTTCTACAATAAGTTCAACCTCAATTTACTAACAGAAATTACAGATTTTTAGTTGTCCACTTTTTAGGCGTCAAGAAAAGTCGCAAAGTAAAACCAAAATTTCTGCTATCAGAAAATTGACATTTTCAAAATCGGGTGTTGCTACTTTTAAAATCTAAATCTCTGCTAGCTGGAAATGGGAAAACGGGGTTGTCCACTTTTAGAGCATCATGATTTTTGTCAGTAAGAATTTGAGATTTTTAGTTGTCCACTTTTGAAGCGCCGAGATAGTCGTAAAATTCACATCCAAATTTCTGCTAGCAGAAAATTGAGTTTACAAAAGAAACGGTGTTGCCATTTCTAAAAACCTAAAATTCTACTAGCAGAAAATGAGAAAATACGGTTGTCCACTTTTGACGCTCCATAATGCGTACACAAGTGCCTGTGATAAAGCATTTGCTGCACGTATCCATGACCGTAGTTGTCTTGGATTTGTCTGACAAAACTTTCCTCATAGTGCTTGCGTGCAAGAAGATACAGAACGCACCATGCCTGTAGTTCAATCACATCTGCAATTTTGTTCGCGTATTTCGTTTACGAACACAATGCACATGGGGACCTGTACATTTTTGAAAGTTTTCTGTTTTTCTAAATTTACAATGTCACATGATATAAACAGATTCTCTGATTGGCTAATGCTTATGAATGGCGATTGGTAAATTAAAATGGATTTACAAGTGTTAATAACAATACATGCAGACAAAGAATATGAATTTAAATCCTATCCCTAAAACCGTGGGGCAGACCATAAGGGGAGGAGTATATTGTCCTTTCTGAAAGTGAATTTGACATGATCACAATCTTGTTTTTAACCTCTTAAATACCGACGACGGCCATAGCCATGGTTTGAAAAAAGACCACCTGGCCAGTTTTCATCTAAACGCACATTCCTGCACAAATTTAATTCATTCATGTTTAAACTATATTATTCTTGAATGGGAGTGTAATGAATAGATGGAGATTTTTCAAATATAGCTTTTACACGTATTCACATGAAAGGGGGTGGGGGACTCCAGGTGCGATGAATAGGACCACGCTCTTCACTGTGTTGGTGCCTATAGTATTGGGTACGTGCGTTCGATTAGCTTAGGCCTACACCATAAACACGGGGTTACACCGCGGGGAAGCCACAAAATGAGGCAAATCGAACGCTGCGGTGTATTCGCCTTGGCATGCTGGGAAAATTGAGGTCAAAGGTCGTTTGGGGGCGGCAACATTAAAAAGGGTAAAATGTTAACACAGGCTCACCGTTGTCTGCTCTACCGGCATGATAGTTATAACATTCACAATTTACACAGTCTATTCCCCAACTGTTGTTAATGTCAGGAAAATACACTCTTTGCTTTCCAATTTATGTCACAATTTGTACATTTACTCGCGTCGAATTCGACTTCGCCGCCATGTTTAGCTAGTCGAACGCACCCAATGTTTGCATGTACACTCGGCTGCACAGCCCCTTCTGGCATACCAGCATCCCACCAATAACAGCTGGACACAAGAGGTTGATTGATTTGTTAAATTCCACTGTCAATGGAAGCCATCTGGAAGGAAAAAAGGGCCAGCCATCTTGAAAAACATTGTCTGAATCTAAAAATAGTACATGACCACCCCCTTTTTTTTTAAACATGGTGCTTTCTATTTTGCCTTATAATGAAGATAAATTTTGTATTATATCATTTCCATGGAATTGCACCCTAGAACAATGCATTTTGGATATATTTACAAGAGAACCTCTTCTTAAAATTTACGCAGATACAAAGAAAATGGTTGGGAACACTACTATCCTTTACCTTAAAGCTTTTCCCCTGCCTTTGGGGTGTACAACCATGGTACAACCATGAAAAATAGATTTTCAAATTGAATTGCTGATTAGTTAGCAACAAATTTCCTTTACTTATTCTACTAAAATGAGTACCAACACGCATGAGGATACAGAGTTTTGATTTACAGGAGCCTCGGCAGGTCTCAAGACTTCTCTCCTGTATAGAGTTTCTGCCAACGTAACTCCAGTCTGCCACAGTGATGGAATTAATCTTGGAATACCAGGAGGAAATAACATACATACTTGATATCAGAGTTGTCTCGTCTCTGCTCTGTCCCCTTTGCATGGGGTGTTGGGCAACTGATATCAACTAACTTGTTTTATTGTTAGTTTTGTTCAGTTCACTTTGGTAAAGAAAGGCAGCCCCTTGACGTAAGCTATCCAGTTTGGTCTTGAAGAGGGTACTATCGATGGGCTGGCCCAGTTTATTACCGAGCGGGTTCCTCACGACATGCTCAACAAATATCTGCGAGGTTACGAAAAATGAAATGAGAAACAAATTACAATACAGTCAGCACTTTCATAAACTGGGACAGCCTGGCTATTTAAAAGCATTTGGCGTGATATGTGTAGTATGAGGAATTTTAGTACATGTAATGTATCCAGTTGATTACCATCAACTAAATTTAACCAAGCAGCGTTAACTGGGGTGCAATTTGCAGGGAGAACACTTTTTATTTGTTATATATTTAATTAATTAATTTATTTATTTATTTATTATATATTTACTTATTTATTATTATTTCTATTTTTTTTGGGGGGGGGGCACTTTAGTAAGAAAATGCAAATCGCTTTGTGTTTTTGTACACAACTACAAATATATTTAGTGGTGCCGGTGGTGGTGCACATGCCTCACCTGGGGGGGGGGGGGGGAGTTCCCCTACAATAACTGCTTTTCACTGTCTAATTACATCTGTATGAACATTTTGCCACGTCTTTCAACATTTGCATAAAGTAGTTATTTTTACACTTCATGCATATTTATGAGATACGTCCCTTGTTTCATTGTTCAACATTCGGTTATGTCAGCGAAGTAAAATATAGCTACCCCCTCCCATAATTTCCCCAAAAGTCTCAACGCTAACTTCACTAGTCTGGTTCTCAAACTTTTATCAGCATTGATGTACCTAAATGAGCAAAGAATTACTCACTGCACTGTAAATGTATTGTCGCTCGTCTCGTATCGACCCAGCATTCAAGGCTTGTGTTCATGACAAATTTCAAGCCTCTATAGCCGTCTCGTGAAAGTGCAGCTTGTAGGAGCATGGAGGAAGGAAAACATCTCGTCACCGTTTTCACGAAGAGACACACATATGGATTTTGAAGAAAAAGCGTTTTCGAGATAATCGCAAGAGAAGTTTCTCCTATTTTAAAACTGCAAAAAAATACTACTTTGCAACAACTTTGTGCAGTAAGGAAACATTCACATGATTCTATGAGAGGTGAATTTTTACGTTAACCCAGTAATTAGAATTAACACGGTGGTTAATTAGCCTAAATTAATTAGTAAAGATGTGTGTCCCTTCGTGAAAACGAAAATTCATGTTTTCTTACATTGTGGCCCTTTCTGTCCAATGTGTTTTTCCATATGGAAGGGGCGCACGTGTTTACGTGCGCGCAGCTGAGAATGTAACAAAGATGTGTGTCTCTTCGTGAAAACGAAAATCTCCGTTGACCTACTTTTACGCCTTTCCGTTCAATACGTTTTGTACGTGTTCAAGGGGCAGGCATCTTTGCGTCTCTTCGTGTAAACGCAAAATGCAATTATCGAGATGTCTGCCCTTTGCATAATTAATGTAATTTGGAAATTAATGATGTGTTGCTTACAGAAGCATGTCAAAATGGTTAAGTAGAGTGTTTTAAAGCAACATAGTGCAAAAAATCGAAATCGAAAAATTGTTATTTTTGACATGTGTGTCTCTTCGAGAAAACAGTGACGATCTGTTTTCCTTCCTCCATGGTAGGAGCTGGTACAGGATCCAGGTGGGGGGGGGGGGGGGGTTCGAAACACCCCCCCCCCCCCCCCCTGCTCGTTGCCAATTTTGTTATTCTTTTTTTATTATTTGCTTGTAGGGGCCTACGCCTTGCAAATACAGGTCTTATTTTGCTTATGGGTGAGAACAAAACGAAGAGGTTAAATGGCGCCACCAACGGTGAGAAAGTGTATCAGACCCACCCCCCCCCCCCCCCCCCCCCCCCCCCCTCCGTTTTACATTTTTTTCGCAGGCGGAACATTTTGGGAGTCACTTTTCTGGGCAAATTTCAGAACCCCCCCCCCCCCCCCCCTGCAAAAATTCCTGGATCCGCCCCTGATGGTGGCTGGGGCCTGATAATGATTGAAGGTTTTAATGTTGCAATGTTATCGTCTTTGCATTTCTTTTCTCGATTCCACACAAGTGCGCACACACCACTATATAGATTGGGGCTTTCAGCCGCTCACTGATACTGTGGAATGTTCAATCAAGAATCATTCAGTGGGGATTGTTGTTCTTATTTTAACTATGCACGGGCGTCGCCGGGGGCGGGGTGAGGGTGTGTCACACCCCCTCCCCCCAATTAGTCAGTTTTGTCGGCAAAATCATGGTGCTGTCGGCAAAATAGAAAATGAAGAAGGAAGGGGAAAGGAATGGGGGAAGAAGAAAAAATGGAGAATGTAAATAATACACACTGCTGCTCAAAACCCCACGAAACTAAAATCCGGGTCTGCAACCCATGCAAAAGAACATATCGGCATGAGCTGCCGCCCGAGGGCGCTTCATATACGGCGGTTGACAGCTACAGCTGTGCAAAACTCAAGCAGCTCTTCACTGTGGTGCCTATTGGGTACGTGCGTTCGATTAGCTTAGGCCTACACCATAAACACGGGGTTACACCGCGGGGAAGCCACAAAATGAGGCAAATCGAACGCTGCGGTGTATTCGCCTTGGCATGCTGAGAAAATTGAGGTCAAAGGTCGTTTGGGGGCGGCAACATTAAAAAGAGTAAAATGGTAACACAGGCTCGCCGTCGTCTGCTCTACCGGCAAAATCTTGACCATGACGACATGATAATTATAACATTCACAATTTACACAGTCTATTCCCCAACTGTTGTTAATGTCAGGAAAATACACTCTTTGCTTTCCAATTTATGTCACAATTTGTACATTTACTCGCGTCGAATTCGACTTCGCCGCCATGTTTAGCTAGTCGAACGCACCCAATGTTTGCATTTACACTCGGCTGCACAGCCCCTTCTGGCATACCAGCATCCCACCAATAACAGCTGGACACAAGAGGTTGATTGATTTGTTAAATTCCACTGTCAATGGAAGCCATCTGGAAGGAAAAAAGGGCCAGCCATCTTGAAAAACATTGTCTGAATCTAAAAATAGTACATGACCACCCCTTTTTTTTTTAAACATGGTGCTTTCTATTTTGCCTTATAATGAAGATAAATTTTGTATTATATCATTTCCATGGAATTGCACCCTAGAACAATGCATTTTGGATATATTTACAAGAGAACCTCTTCTTAAAATTTACGCAGATACAAAGAAAATGGTTGGGAACACTACTATCCTTTACCTTAAAGCTTTTCCCCTGCCTTTGGGGTGTACAACCATGGTACAACCATGAAAAATAGATTTTCAAATTGAATTGCTGATTAGTTAGCAACAAATTTCCTTTACTTATTCTACTAAAATGAGTACCAACACGCATGAGGATACAGAGTTTTGATTTACAGGAGCCTCGGCAGGTCTCAAGACTTCTCTCCTGTATAGCGTTTCTGCCAACGTAACTCCAGTCTGCCACAGTGATGGAATTAATCTTGGAATACCAGGAGGAAATAGCATACATACTTGATATCAGAGTTGTCTCGTCTCTGCTCTGTCCCCTTTGCATGGGGTGTTGGGCAACTGATATCAACTAATTTGTTCTATTGTTAGTTTTGTTCAGTTCACTTTGGTAAAGAAAGGCAGCCCCCTGACGTAAGCTATCCAGTTTGGTCTTGAAGAGGGTACTATCGATGGGCTGGCCCAGTTTATTACCGAGCGGGTTCCTCACGACATGCTCAACAAATATCTGCGAGGTTACGAAAAATGAAATGAGAAACAAATTACAATACAGTCAGCACTTTCATAAACTGGGACAGCCTGGCTATTTAAAAGCATTTGGCTTGATATGTGTAGTATGAGGAATTTTAGTACATGTAATGTATCCAGTTGATTACCATCAACTAAATTTAACCAAGCAGCGTTAACTGGGGTGCAATTTGCAGGGAGAACACTTTTTATTTGTTATATATTTAATTAATTAATTAATTAATTTATTTATTATATATTTGCTTATTTATTATTATTTCTATTTTTTTTTTTGGGGGGGGGGGCACTTTAGTAAGAAAATGCAAATCGCTTTGTGTTTTTGTACACAACTACAAATATATTTAGTGGTGCCGGTGGTGGTGCACATGCCTCACCTGGGGGGGGGGGGGGGGAGTTCCCCTACAATAACTGCTTTTCACTGTCTAATTGCATCTGTATGAACATTTTGCCACGTCTTTCAACATTTGCATAAAGTAGTTATTTTTACACTTCATGCATATTTATGAGATACGTCCCTTGTTTCATTGTTCAACATTCGGTTATGTCAGCGAAGTAAAATATAGCTACCCCCCTCCCATAATTTCCCCAAAAGTCTCAACGCTAACTTCACTAGTCTGGTTCTCAAACTTTTATCAGCATTGATGTACCTAAATGAGCAAAGAATTACTCACTGCACTGTAAATGTATTGTCGCTCGTCTCGTATCGACCCAACATTCAAGGCTTGTGTTCATGACAAATGTCAAGCCTCTATAGCCGTCTCGTGAAAGTGCAGCTTGTAGGAGCATGGAGGAAGGAAACACATCTCGTCACCGTTTTCACGAAGAGACACACATGTGGATTTTGAAGAAAAAGCGTTTTCGAGATAATCGGCAAGAGAAGTTTCTCCTATTTTAAAACTGCAAAAAAAATACTACTTTGCAACAACTTTGTGCAGTAAGGAAACATTCACATGATTCTATGAGAGGTGAATTTTTACGTTAACCCAGTAATTAGAATTAACACGGTGGTTAATTAGCCTAAATTAATTAGTAAAGATGTGTGTCCCTTCGTGAAAACGAAAATTCAGGTTTTCTTACATTGTGGCCCTTTCTGTCCAATGTTTTTTTTCCATATGGAAGGGGCGCACGTGTTTACGTGCGCGCAGCTGAGAATGTAACAAAGATGTGTGTCTCTTCGTGAAAACGAAAAATCTCCGTTGACCTACTTTTACGCATTTCCGTTCAATACGTTTTG
>JAZGUH010000808.1:0-69444 GCA_037893225.1 Hippasteria phrygiana | reverse complement strand
AATAGTGTCTAAAGCATTGTAGTCAAGACCAGCACAAGACCAGCAGTCTTAATCCAAGTCTTAAGCTATTCAAATGAACTTTAACAAAAGCATTTCTTTGTCATGGCTTATGCCTGTTACTTGTGCCTGTTACAAGCTGGTCTTGTGCATGGTCTTGTGCCTGGTCTTGAAATGGTCTCGACTACAACACTGGTCTTAAGACAACGGTTCAATCCTGCTTCAGTGATACTCACCTGTACGAAAAACTGGTTCTGTGCAGTAGTTTTATGGGGGTAATTGCTGGACCACGCGGAAAATCGAAGAAGACAAAAATTGTTGAACATGTCATCTGATCGCATTTTCAATTTCCGTTACCAGCGATGTGCCTACTATACCGTGCATACACTATGCGCTCTATGTTTTTAATCCTTGAAAAAAAACCACCTTTTAAATTCCCAAGAATCAGACGCTTTTTGTGTAGATTTAGTGGGCGTGTATTTGCGAAGCCAGTCGACCGTGAATTCGTGGCTCTTTTACCCTGTCGGCACTCGACAAAGACTTGTCAGAAACCGATCCCTGAATGCTATTATATAGGCCTACTAATGTATAATGACACGGAAATCTTAAAATGTTAGAGGAAGTCAACATACACAGCATTATAGAAGGGTAATTGACAAGAATATAGTTACGACCATATATTTGTTAAAATAACAAGTCAACACTTTGCTGGAAATCCCCAGTTGAAGTACCCATTGCGCAACCTTGGCCTGACTTCATGGACTATAGCTTGGTGGTAAATACATGTACTGGTAAGCAAAACTACATGCTAAGCAAGAATCAGCTGAGAATCTTAGTCTGGTTCCCAGACCAAACTATTCTGATTATTTCTGATGAATATTAGGGCCGGTAGCCGCCAATGTCACGGTAACATTCGGCTGTTAACGGTGATGTTCACAATAACAAAATATCTGTCAGGCCCGTTACAGATCCTGTAATTTGAATTCTCTTTTATACATTTAAACTGAAAAATCAATGCCATACTCATTGCAGTATTTTGCCGACCGGATTTTGCACGAATATATTTAATTTGAATGAGCCACTGACGTCACTCGGACGAACACTGCACGTCATGATCTATTTTAAACAGTGGGTACTACCCAGAGAGCTATATTATTAATACAGCTCTATGGTACTACTTGACCTATGATTTATACGTCAGGGAATCTTCAGGTCAGGGAACCAGACTACTGAGAACCAGGGGCCAATTTCATGGAGCTACTAAGCACACAAAATTGCTTGCGCACAAAAGTCTTGCAAAGTAAAACAGGTTACCAGCTCAAACTCTATGCAATGTACGTCACATGGACGTTTGGTTGGTAATCCTGTTTTTACCAAGGAAGACTTTTCACGCTAAGCAATAAGCCAGTTCGGTATTTCAACGGCGCATGTGCACAATGACATTTTATCCCAAAAGACCCGCGTGACCTAACGCGCGCGTGTGAACGCAAAAGGTGGTCGCACAACGCGCACGTGTAAAGTTCAATCAAAATGTGCGTTCGCGTAACATGGCGTGACATAACGTCAGCAATTTTATCCCGAATAACCTTTGACCTTTGAGATACCGAACTTGCTTATTTTTTTTTTTTGTGCTCAGCAGCTCCTTGAAATTGGCCCCAGATACAAACGCTACGCAAGAAATGTTTGTCTGGTTGGCTGTGCTCATCATTTTTGTACTTTATGAAAATAAATGACCCGGGATGGTAGTTTCGATTTAATGACTAACGAATAATAATGAGCTCTGCCCTGTTATGATCTGTTTGTCTTGTATTCAAGTGTTTTGTTTTGTTATTTTTCGTTTTGTTTCGTTTTGTAATATCGTTGTTCAGGCACACTTGTGGAAGCAGTTGATTTTGTTAAAGATACAATGTCCGTGCTCGTCAACAAATTCGTTTTGTTTGTCAAAGCAATATTCAAATTGTATGTTTTATCTTAAGAAAACAAAGCAAACCTACGAATGCACACAAACGTCAATCTAGCGTGAATTGAATTATTTTCGGGCATATTGTCGAAAAATTGTATCACTGAGTAATTATTGGATAATTGAACGCGACTGGTTTTTTTTTCGTTGGATGTCTATTCAAAAGTATAACTTTTATACTACTACAGAAAAAACTATATGTAAAAAAAACTCGAAAAGAGCACGGACAGTATATCTTTTAACATCTGTTTAAAATCTTCATAATAGTTATACTTTGTTCCCGATTTGTTTTGTTTTACCTCTAATTCTATTGCAATTGCGCATGTGTTTTTAGCTGTGCGGTACCGGTACTTTGTATTCTCTTTTGAAAGATCTGAAGAAGTTTACGCTTCCTCCTGACGGAAAGAATTAAAAGACGACAGGACTTTGATAACGAGATTATAAAATTTGCATCTAATGAACAAAAAATTTACAAAGTGAACAAAGGAAACTGGCAGGAGCGGGACTTGAACCTGCGACCGGGACGAAATTTATGAGGTGGGGGTGGGGGCACCTGGGGTGCACACATTTTTTGAAGGTGGAACTGAACGTACATGAACTTCAGCTTGTGTATTTTTTTGTATATTTTAAAATTTCAAATTGGGGGGGGGGGGGGGGGGGGCACCCGGGGGAACGGATGTCAGCTGGGGGCACGTACGTCCCCCCCCCCCCCCCCGTAGTCACGCCACTGCTGTGACCTCCGGAATACCGGCGTAGCGTGAATGTTAGTCACTGTGAAATACAGTAGTATTGCACATGCCTAAGTGATCGATGATATCGATAATTGAGATAGTAGCTGCATGGTCACGTGAGAGTGTTTAACCAATAATAGGGGAAATGAGTCCGATATTCATGACACTGGCGCTCTACCAACAGAGCTATATCTTGCCTATGTTGGCAGTCTCCCAAATTGTCAGTGCCCACAACGCTGTAACAAGGGTCCAAACTGCAATGAACACGTTCATATTTAACTGTTGATTTTCATGTTTGCCTTTTTAAAGATATAAGATCAAAATGTGGCTACTTTTCCGTAAAAATGAAAAGTCTTGGCTAAAAATCGATATCAGGCATTGTAGCCTCAAATTTGGCCCCAAATAAGACATGCATGCAAAACCACGAGTAACCTAACAATAGAAAAGTATTTATGAAAAACGACAGTTAAATGTAAACGTGTTAATGATTCATTGTTAATATCCCTTTTATGGGATGTACACATAAATGTACTCTTCACTTTTGTATGCATTTCTTACTTTCTGGGACACACTGTACACGTTTGGTGTTTGGTGGTCCACCCATCAATTAAAAATACACGAAATCAAACAAAACTTCCTATACATGCAGAGCAAAATGGAAACCCTGTGTATATAACGGCAACGTGGTATTAAATGATATAAGTTTACAGTTATATATGACATATATGAAATGGGCCAGTTCAAACAATCGTATTAGCATGTAAATAATCACAAATCTCGCCTGCTTAATCTTGTATGTCATCTTAATATAGGTTTTCCCGGCCAACTTTACCAAGTTTTCGTTTATTTTAACGCCTGGCTCATTCGATTTAGATTGAAATTGAATTATCACGCATATCGTCATTCGACAATCAAAAATAATCATTTAATTTCACTATCCGAGCATTCTGTCATATTTCAGCTTCACTCGTCCCTGCATAATATGCATTCAAATGAAAAGTATCATAGTGTTCTTTCAATTTCGTCTGGACCAGCAGTAAGGGGTTGATTGGGCATCCATTTTCATTAATGGGCAAACATATTTCACCTTTTTTTAAAGCATCTTTACCTGCATGTCCACATTCCTGCATGTCCGTGTTCCTATAAGTCTAAGTTATCTCAACGCAAATGATATCTGGCGCCGGCTTTAATCCGTAGATGCACATTTCTCTTTCTTCAGACAGATAAAATGGCGAGCCTATACAGGAGGGGAGGTGTGATCGTCTGATGGAATCGGCCCAAGAAAATAAATTACCCAAGAGAAGTGTTTCCGGTGGTACAACCATTGCCAAACATACATGCCCCGATGTCTTGCACATAAAGAGATCGATGGGGAATCAGAACGAAAAAGAAAAGTAAACAAAGTTAAAAAGTTAAAGGATTTATAAACATGTCAGCATACAGATGCCCCTAATTTCTTTGGTCAAACTTTAAAATTAACAAAAATCAACAGAACCCTTTTAATTCATTAGTTCGCTACATCATCCATCCCTCATATCAGTTCAGATGTTACATTATAAATGTTACAGAATTTCCATTATACATTTTGCAATTTTAAAAAATAAAAACCCCAGAAGACAATAGAAACATATATCAATAAAGAAATCTTATTCATTGGAATGACCATTTGATGAAAATGACTGCCCATAAACGAATAAGAAAAGAAAAGCATGGTCATAC
The DNA here is from genome assembly GCA_037893225.1 of Hippasteria phrygiana. NCBI lineage: Eukaryota > Metazoa > Echinodermata > Asteroidea > Valvatida > Goniasteridae > Hippasteria > Hippasteria phrygiana. The sequence continues at coordinate 65,037 of JAZGUH010000808.1, read as the reverse complement.
GTCATATGCACACCGACATTCGCTAATTTGAATGCTTCAACCGTCAAAGGATGTCACAAAACGCAATGTAAGAATGCAACAAATGAAGTCTTGAATGCACCAAAACGAAATAGAATGCCCCTAAACGAAACCGAACATTAGGTACAAAATCTAGGGTGCTTAATTAAAAATTGAAACTGACTGCCCAAACAGTGAAAGAGAAACTATCATTTGATCAGATGTCTAAAAACCACGCGAATTTGAATGACCAATAACGAAAATGATCAGACAAATTCGCAAATTGGTCGGGAAAACCTATTACCAATAATATAGGTTTTCCCGCCCAACTTCGTAAACTTAGCATCCGAATTAACGACAGGTTCATTCAATTTAGCACGAAATTGATTGACGATCTAGATCACCATTCAAAGAGCAAAAATTATCATTCAATTTAAATTCATGAGCATGCGATTGCACACTCTTGTTATACAAAATTTAAGAGTCAGCATTCAATTTGGAAAAACATGCAAATAGCATTTAAATTCGCGCGGACACTCCGCGGTAAGCGTTTGGGCATTCAATTTCGTGAATAGGCAAGCATTTGTGACATTCGTGCAATGTTTTTCATTTAATGTTAATCTTCTAATTCGCATTTTTTTTCTGTTTGAATAATTATGAAAGAAAGAATAACACCTAAGTACAATCAAATAAAACAGCCAAAAGTAAGCATATATATAACAGAAAGGAGTAATACATGAAAAGAAGGGGGGGTGCATTAAAAAAGGATGGAAAAAAGGCAAATGAAAAATGGAGAGACAAATATATAGTTACTTTCAAAATGTGATAAATGAAGAAAATAATCCATTGCGAAAAAAATCAGAATAATCTTAAATGGCACAAACATAAATCAATACACATGCACAGAGTGTGCATATAACTGTGTGTGTATGTTGTACAACATACAAATCAAAAACAGCATTTCAGGGATTTTTGTATCGGCATCCGTGATGAAGGTCCAGGGCGAGTATCGCCTCCAATCATTATTGGACTATAAATGCATTTCTGATCTGTAATTTGTCGTTTGTGATACAAGCCAAAACGTGGAACATAACCTCTATCATATATTTATATATATGTATTCTCCTTTTCTGTTCTATACGCACCCTAATTTGTCGTGCATTCCTGTTATCTTAAAGTTTTCCTCATATACATTGTACTTTCCTTCTCCAATTTGAAGGCTCGAAGTGCGAAAATGATTGCCCATAGACGAAAACGAAAGTAAAATTCGATAGGGAATTCTCCTTCCAGACACCCGGCGCCAAATTGAATGACGGGTATGCATCGTCTAATTGAATGAAGCTATTTTTAAATTGAATGCGTGAAAGTACACAATTCAGTGTATGGAAACGAAATTGAAGGCTCAAAGTTTAAATATGAAACATGGGAGCAACGAGCTGAAAAAAAAAATCGCTCGAACACGAATGCACGTTAATGAATTTGAATGCTGTTTTGACGAATTCGGCCGGGAAAACCTATACTACAGTATACCAGATCTGATCGTGACGATACTTAGTCCATTTTAAGTGACGTATTCGTGACTTCATATGTTTTTCTGGGTCAGATAACAAGAAAGCTTTAGCAAGAAATTGGCCTCAGGGGGCTCAACGAAATGTTGAGATGTCTTGAAAATGAATAGGTTTTGGCACTTAAAGTTCTGTCAAGCCATCAGAATAAGCGTTCCCGGCAGCAGAATGGAATTAGACTGCATGCAGTAAGAATGTTGGCACATGGTAATCCGTTTTGACGAGGCAACGTTCTTTAACTGTACTAAGATACAGTGTCCAGAAATCCCTGAAAATTCCGTCTAATAACGGGCAGGCGTTTCACCCCACTTTCTAGACGGGAGAGCCAGTATCCCGAGTTCTCGCCCAAACTGCAGGCTTGCCTGTGAATGTGATTGTCTCTCTCGTAACACTACCGGTAATGCATCTATTAATTGTTCCCCCGGGGGCGACCCCTATCCCAGACGCCGGGAGACTCTTTTGGGGAACTTTACATTGAGTGTAAATAAAAATCAGTCGTTTTCTTTTGTACTGGAGAAGTGATTCCCACTTTGGGGGTGAGGCAGCCTGGGAAAGGGGTCAGGAAAACAATAGGTGCATGGACTCACCACCATCAAGAGCGTCCAAATCCACTGTTTCAGCGAATCAGGTCCTAAATATTGGTCTCCCCCTCCCCAAATAATTTTCGTAGCCCCCTCCCGGAAAACGCTTGCCTCTTCGACAGAAAGTTCAAGAAACATTCTGTCCATATGCGTTATTACAGAATAAATTCAGAGGCGACTGCCACATGGGACTTCCCGGTTTGAGAAGAGGGACATGACGCGGAACTAAACATTTATCAGAAAAGGAAATGGACACAGGAGGCCTACAAGTATTATGTCCGATTCCTGGATGTCTGCTTTCTGTTTTGCTGTGAGTTTTGGAATGAATATTGGAGAACTGGAGTTGTGGTTGGTAAAATATCCACCAGACGTTAACAATACTAATTCAAAAGTTGTCAGTTAACAAGTTGAAAATGCCATTAAATATATATGTCACCCTTGAAAAAACAACGATAAATCATTCCATTAATAAAAGAAATATGCATAATTGACTTCTGGGCAACGGAGTACCGCAGAGTTCTTGGCAACGTTGTGCGTAGATATGCGCCCTCTCCCTACTCGGTTTGAGGACTAACATTACCTATAGCCCAGTAACGTGACTAGAGTAGTTGTGTGAAGTTTATATAGTGTTATAGGTATCAGGATTTCTTTGGAATGTGCCACCCCCCCCCCCTATACCCAGCACGATATGGGACCATGGGGTACCTCCTCTTGTCCCTATACCCTATACACACTATAGATTAGGCGCGGATCCAGGGAGGGGGACGCAGGGGCACGTTCCCCCATGCTGACAAAAAGACGGAGGGGAACGTTAACCGGCCGTAACCTCCTACAACAAACGAAACAAATTCATGTAGTAATAACATACAAGCATACTGTATTGAATCAGTCTTTTCCGGTGCAGCAGCAACAGGAGCGGCAATATAATATATAGGAGCGGAAGTAGGAGAGGAGTAGCAGAAGAATATTTCTGAAATGGTTTTATTACTCAATAAAGGCTTTCTGATATTCCCAAATTTATCTAGAATCAATTTTACAGGCGATTTTGGAAAATGTCATTTTGGAAAAGTCAAAAAATAAGTAGCACTGAAAACTGCAGCAGCGGTAGAGCAGAGAACGGATACTTCAGACGTGTAATTACAGATTTCTTTTATACAAAAAATGGGATAGGCCCTAGTTATTTTATTTAATGTAATATAAACTCCTCAAAAAAAGTTCGGAAACTCAAGTTTGACAGACGATTTCTCTCTTGTTTCCAAGTTGTTTCCAAGTTGCCCTGTTGTTCTTCTTTACAATGATGTGTCATTTGTTATGATTAAGCTATTGGGGGATGTGCAGCACAGCTGAATATGGGGGTGGGTGTAAAGTGAAAGGTGACAAAATGCATTGCTATTGTCCAAAAGTATATTGACTCTTGCTGTTAGGAGTTTGGAGGATTGGTGTGTCTTGAATGATTCTCTGCTTACTAACCAATATTTAAAGGTTGTAAGCCACAAATGTGCGGGAAAAGTTTAGAAATCCACACGGCCTGTCACAATAAATTGCCTCCGGGATAGCAACTCTGTTGTTAATGTGCTTGCGTTTCAAACAGAGTAAAAGATTATTTGTCATTTTCTGCACTCAAACACCCAGTAATGCTCCATCAGTAACAAGAAGTCTCTCTCACAGTACAATGCAACACTCTATCACTAACAAAAGAAAAAACAAGACGTAAGGAAAGTCTTTTTTTTTCTGGTTTAATCATTGAACAGTAAATGTTTCTTCATTGAACAATGTTAAGTCAAGAGCCTCAGCAGCGGGTGGAAGATCCGAATGCAGCCACAACAGCCTGTCACCTCCTCCTCATGCTGTTCAAGAGCCGGTTCACACGTTGCTGTGGGATGGCGTCCCATTCATCAATCAGGATCTGTTGCAGATCTGTTGCACATTCCCACATTCTCCAAGCAAAAGGGAATGCACTTTTGGACAATAGCAATGCATTTTGTCACATTTCACTTTACACCCACCCCTATATTCAGCTGTGCTGCACATCCCCCAATTGCTTAATCATAACAAATGACACATCATTGTATTAAAGAAGAATAACAGGGCTTTCCAATGATACCAAATTCAAGGAAAAGGAGTTGGAACAGGAGAGAAATCGTCTGTCAAACTTGAGTTTCCGACCATTTTTTAAAGAGTGTATTTCGAAAATTACTGATAAATTGCAATATTTCTTAAATACATGTATATGTATTTATTACTGTGCAATGGGGGTTCTGACATTGCTCTAGAATCAGTTTCAGGCGCTTTTGGACAATTTAATTTTGGGGCAAAAATCGACAAAAATGGCCAGGGCTACAATATTTTTTTAAGGTAAAAAACCAAGTTGCTGTGTAAACGGGAGCAGGGGTAATGCATCCAATGAAGACTTCAGCCATTTAGTTAAACATGTCTTGGAATAGTATTGGGATAATTATGATTTTCTTCAAAATTATTCGAAAATTAATGCGAAATTTTGAATATTTCAGAAATATTTTGTTTTGCTATATCTAAAATGGTTGCTGACATTGCTAGGTGTCTCGTCCCCACCAATCGCAGTACGCAGGAGTAGCCCGAGACCGGGTGCAACCTTATCAGCACCACATGAAGAGATTTTGTTTTTACCCTTGCGCTGATTTGCAGACAGGGCACAAGTCTCTGCCCTCAGAAAGGCAAATGGTTGGTTTGCTCTATCATAGTTCCGTGTATATGGCATCCACCAGCAGCGTCTCGCCAAAACTACAGGTGGCCAAGGAGTTCGCCCAAATATTATTTGCACTAATAGCCGAAGAAGCCAGTGGTTTATATTAATGTGAAATAGCCTACTAGGTACCAAGTGACAGTGAGAGAAGCAAGGACCATGGTGGCGATAACCCACCTCCGCCCGGTGCCCTACAGGTTTCACTCCACCAAATAACACGCTCATAGAAACCAACACAAAATCAGACAGAAAAAGCACCGCCTCGTGACGCCCAGGAGTAAGGTGGCAATGTGTTTTTCACTGGAATTTTGTCTAGACTTGACCAAAGGATTTTCTATATTCCCCTGGTGGCCAATCTCGGGGCCCAGGTCTAAATGTAGAACCCCCCCCCCCCCGCCCCCCCCCCCGCCCCCCCCCCCCCCACCCCCCCCCCCCCCCCCCCAACCGCAAACTTTACCTTATTCCAATTGGTTACCAGTTTTCCCAAAGTGGCCTACTGCACATGCGCTCTGCAGTCGCCTTTGTAATTCCGATATATTTCGGTAATGATATTTAGTATGAACATGCTCAATAAGCGTAAAATGACTATCCTTTGTACTATGGCTCCATTTATACAGCGCCATATTCACTCAAAACATGGCCTATAACTTGAGCAATGGACAAGGAATGACTTTTGCAAAAGCTTTAATGTTGCTCTTATCTCTAAACAATACGTTGAATATTTATCTAACAGTAATCTACAATGTGTCATATATACAGTTCGCTTAGTTTTGTTCCCGGCAAGTTTCAATAAGTAATCTTTAATTTTGAGCATGAACAACACTAAGTGGAGCAGGTTAAATATTACGAAAGTTAGTTACGGTCACTGCAAAAAAATGTTAAAGGTAGTATAGGTTTTCCCGGCCAATTTCATCACAAATTAATTCAATTTCATTAACACGCATTCAAATTCACGTATTTCCTCTAATTCAATCAAACCAGGGTTTCATTTTAGCTACTATTGCATTCAATTTCGTGTTTGTGCACACATGATTTCGTTCTTTTCATTCAGGTTCGTTTTAGTCATTCTATTTCGTTTATAGGCATTCAAGGCTACATTTTCACCAATCTTCAGTTGAATGTCTACTACCTATCTATAATTCATGAAATCAAATTAAGACTCATCGAAGCGCACCTGAATTTGTTGCTAGTTTTTTTTTTTTCTTCAAATTCTGCGCGTTCAAATTTAACATGAGTTATGGCTTGTTTATTCGAGGAAGCTGACAATAGCTCTTTTACTGGCACTTGAGTTTTTCTTTGTTAGATGCGTTTCCGTGTTGTTTGCATTTCATTTACGTCATATGCATGTGTTTTGTCTTAGTTGCAATAATTGTTCCCTTTGCTTTGTTACCCCATGATTAAAGTTAAAGCCTGTACCCTGTATCTAGAAGACTGTTAATTAAAGTTAAAAAAGTTATAGTGATAAGTTTGAAATGAAAACAAAATCTTTCGCTATAGTCTTGTGATAGTTTGCACTGGTCTTTATGTTTTCTTCTTTATTTCTGCTAATGTTCGGACCACGTCAAATTAAAATACGAATCAGAAAGCACATACCATTGAAACGAATTTGAATATAAACATTTGAAAAATGTTTGCCAATTGATGAAATTGAATGGTTGATCAGCCTCTTTCTGCTGGCTTTTACGAAATTGAATGATCTTTGCCTCCTTATGAATTTGAATGATCTTATTTAGCCAGTGAATGCTAACTGCTGAAATGGAATTACTCCTTTTGACTGTTAAATGCTGATTCAACGGAGCATTCATTTTCAAACGAAGTTGAATGAGCGGGGTATTAAATTAAATTAAATTTTGTTTAAATTGGCCGGGAAAACCTATATTATCACTACACATAACGTTAATTAATATGACTCTTTAAGACAAGCAAATGGCAAGCACTTAAAATGTCTCTCTTTTTTAACAGAATCTCTTCTTAATTCAAATTGCGTCCCATTGTCTGTCTTGCTATGACCATGCTTACATAATTAAACAATTCGTTTCGATGTTGCTACAAATTACATTTAGCAAAGCCATTAGAAATATATCTTGTTTTGTGCTTCGACAAGGGCGTAGATTCCGGGGGAAGGGGGATATATCCCCCACCCACTTTTTGGCTAGGGAGAGATGGGCCATAGGATCGTCCCCTCTCCCAGATTTTTGCAAAAAAACAAACCAAAACAAAACAAAACAAAACAAAACACCCCCCCCCCCCCCCCCCAAAAAAAGAGTTAAAAATGTTGATGTAAAGTGTATCGCTTATGGCTGGCATTTAGCTGCTGTATGTTTAGCATAACATCCCATGGCCTTTTGGCTGGTAACCTGTTTTAACTAAGCAAGACTTTTTGGTGCTCAGCAAATTTTGGTGCTTAGCAGCTCCGTAAAATTGGCACCAGAGCTCGCTAGTATTTGATAATGTCCGTCCCACCCCGCTTTTCGAAATCCCCTCCCCTGCCTTTAGAAATTACCTCCCCCCGCTTTTTGAAATCACCCCAACACCCCAACAGACAAACACAAACAAGCAAACAAAACCAAACAAAATTGGTACACGTGAATCCGCGCAATTCGATACCTTTGATGCGCGACGGAATGAGATACTTTTACAAATCGGGCCCAAATTCATGGAATCCGTAACGGTAGCGAAAAATTTCCGCTAACTATAGCAGCGTATTTCACGGATTAGCAAGGAATTTTGGCTTGTGCGCATGCGTACATCCCGTAACGTACATCCCATATTCTGTGCTTACGGTGTCAGCGCAGAAATTATGCGCTAGCTCGGTTTTAGCACAGAATTGCAGGCCGTTATCACAGAATTCGGTGTTACGCATTTCATGAAATTAGGCCCAAAGCGGTCCTTTTCCATTGTTTTTACCAGACGTGCGTATGCTCAGAACTACGCGCGTATGTTTAGAACTACGTGCGCATGTGCAGAACTAGCAAAAAGAACCGGTGCCATATGAATAATACCGACTTCTTTTCCCTATATATTGGTTAAACCCTCTCACGTGACCGACCACCCTCCCAATAAGTCAGTTCGGTATTTCAACTGCGCATGTGCACAATTACATTTTATCCCGAATGACCTGCGTGACCTAACGCGCGCGTGAACGCAAAAGGTGGTCGCACAACGCGCACGTGTTAAATTCAATCAGAATGGGCGTTCGCGTGACATTACGTCAGCAATTTTATCCCCAATGACCTTTGACCTTTGAGATACCGAACTGGCTTATCGATATCATCGATCAATTGTGGATGTGCAATACTACCGTATTTCATAGTGACTAAAATTCATGCTACACCGGTATGTCTGCTGCGACCAGCGTCTCAAAAGTCTCCCATTTGCTGCTCTTTTCTGCAACAGGATATCACAGCTTTCAGCGCATTCGACGGTTCCTCGATCTGCGAGTGCCTGCATTGCAACATGCGCCGCATCACCATCTTAAACTGCGGGTGCTTCGCTGCGTAGATAACGGGGTTTGCACAGCTATTGCAAAGAAAAAGGATCGCGCCATACAGCAAAATCGGATGTTTGATGGTGAACAGATTGGCCACAAAGAATGGAGTCACACAGAAGAAGAAGACACAGACGGCCGTGAAGAGGTTCTTGGTAATCTGAAGCTGCTGCCGGCTGATCCGTTGTCGGCGGGCATCATCCTGAACTGTCGTGGAACTAGACATCTCCACGGTCGCATTCCCGGTAGACGATGAAGCGGTGTTGACTATGTCCTGGCCCAGTGCCTTCTGGGCCTTGAAGTGGCGGCGTACGTGCATGAAGATGACGGTGTAGCTTGTGAAGACTACCATCGAAGGTACGATGTAGAAAGTAAAGGTCTGGATTTGATCGAAGGTCATGCCTCTTGGGTGGTTCTGTAGGTCAGTGCAGGTTCGGTACTGCATGTCCAAGCCGAAGCCGCCAACTCCAAAAACGGGTGGGAGAAGCATCACCAAGACGGATACGGTCCAGATAGCAGTCAACATGATACCAATATTGCGCTTAGTGTAGAGCCTACGATACGTGGTCATGGGACGCTTGATGAGAATGGCTCTGTTCAAGGCGATACAAGCTAGGTGAAGCAGGCTGGCTCCAGCGCTGATGTACAACAGTAGACCGCCTACGAAGCACGGGGCCTCGGTGGGGAAGGGCCAGGTGTCACCGGGACTGAGCAGAGCCACAACGCTCATGGGTATCCCCAGGCCTGTCAGGAGGTCGGCCACGCTGAGACTGACCACAAAGACGTTGGTGGAGGTCCTGAGCTTCTTGCTGAACACCACGGCCAAGATGACTGTGGTATTACCGGCTATGTTCAAGATGGAAATGAGCATGAAAAAAACGGCGACCACAACGCGCTCTGGGTAGGTAAACAGAGACAAAATTGGTACCGGGGTGCTGGAATTCACAGTTGTGACCACCTGGTCTTCCCATGTTGAAGTCAAGGTTGGTGTTCCAGGAGTTACCAGATCCATCTCACCCGCGTGCATTGGCTGTGGAATTCTTCCTGTTGACTCTCTCAACACTCGTTGAAATTTGGTAAGGATTGTGGAAGGGGATTTTGTTTCGAACGATTTCAAACTATCACTTAAGGTTGGAGACTGAAATGTGAACAACGTTGTATCTGCCTTTCCTGTAAAATACAAAGAATTTTGTTGGTCAAAGAAATTTTTCAAGGATACCTTGGATACGATGTTAGAGCCCTTAAGGTGACATTCATTGGAAAGATCCGAAAATCGGCTCGGTCTGGTCGAATTATGGATGAAGCACGAACAGCGAACCTCAAAACGCAAACACTACACCACTGGATGTGCAGGCCTGTATACTATGTTGTGTGTGTGATTTCCTTGTCGACATTGTCGAGTCTCGACATTATTTTATACACTGAGTCAACTCAGAAATGGTTCCTGTATTCAAAATGAGTAGCGTGGTGCACGCAATCCGTATAGTGTAGAGGACAGGGAAGAAGATGATGACCTATAAGATATAACAGTGGTGTCCTTGGTTGGAAAAGGGTACTCGATTGGAAAACTTGTACAAAAGTAATGAGAGGCATTGCCAAAAAAGTTGACGTAAAATCATAGAGCTTTATTAAAATTGCTCTATGCGTACAACCAAAAGAAGGACAGTGGGAAGTCCTCGATTGATACTATACACAAACATTGTGTTTTTGGGGTGTGACACGCGTATGGTGGTATACGGGTTCGAACTTGGCGATACTTGACCACTGTTTCTCTCCACCATGAAACCCAGGATTTGAAATGGGTAAGTTTTAGGGTAGAGAAAAGATTGCACTGATCTCGAACAAGTGGATAAAACCATTCAAATTGGGTAATAGTTGTAGAGCGCTTTGAGACATTTTGTATAAAGTGCTGTACAGCGTGAGTAAATTAACCGACCCCCATTTTTTTCCTGATGGTAAGTTAAGAAATCCTACGCAATTGGTGTTTTTTTAACCGAAAGAGAGCTGATATAAAGGCCGATTCATACCTCAAACGAACGCAGATGCGCACAGGTTAAAGTGCGTTCAAATTTTGCAAGTTTCCTGCGCGACTATTACATTTTGGCGTCGACGTCATCAATTCGCTTCTCTTAAAATTACTTATACGAAAACCGCCACCACATGGCAAGATAGCTCAGTGCCGGGACGGTATTCCGGAGGTCGCAGGTTTGAATCCTGCTCCTGCCAGTTTTCTTTGTTCACTTTGAAAATGTATTCAAATTTACCTACTCAGTTTCCCTTGTGGTTTGTTTCACGAATTATGAATTAAAAAGTCGTATCCTCATTGAGTGAACCCCACATGTCGCTTCCCAGGTTGTATCGTAAAATTAGGCGTAATTCCTGGCTATACGGCATTTCTGGGTTTAGGACTTCTGACTAGCGCCCACCCAACAAAGGTACTGACAATTTGGGAGACCGCCAACACATTTTGTAGAGCGCCGGTACGGTATTCCAGAGGTCGCAGGTTTGAATCCCGCTCCTGCCATTTTTCTTTGTTCACTTTGAAAATGTATTCCAATTTACCTAGTCAGTTTCCCTTGTGGTTTGTTTGACGAAGTATACGAAAACTATTTTGTACCGGGCCTACTCACTCTGTATAAGCACCACATGATTAAAAATATGATGTGAGCTTTCCCTCTCCAAATGACAGATCCATGGATATTCAAACTCACCGATACAAAAGTGACCATGTTTTGGACCGATATGAAACTTACCATGAGACTGTAGTTCGAGGCTGGTGTGCTTGAATTAGAGTGCTGACACCTCAAAGCGCCTTTACTATGTGCGGCATAGTCAACACATCAAGCACATTTCAGCTTGTGGCATAATGGCTAAAAATACATTCCTCGCTCATACACAATGGGGTAGTTTCCAATTCAGTAATTCCGGGTATATTGGAAGTAAAATGTTCACGGATGCGTGTATCAATTGACTCTTACAATAGGAGTCCGGTCAAACACGCGAGTTTCGTTTGATGAGGATGTACGACCCGACACGCACGACATTGCTTCCCATTTACCACTTTTCTTCCTCGTCGCTATACTGCTATTGAATCTGAATGTTTAAAGTAGATTCAACCTGATGTGCCCGTCCCTCAATATTATTTTGGACTACCTGGAATAAAATACAGGGCATCACTAAAGTAATAATCAATAGAGTACCGAAGTGATGACGTCAATGCAATGTTTGGAACCAGAATACTTTTGTTATTTTGTGTCAACGTGTTTGCATGACTGGCTGTTAACAAAGGAACAGTCGAAATCTGTATTGTTTGGAGCCAGTTGTCGCGCCAACTGACGTCAGACTTCGGTACTCTATTGGTTAAGCTCACCACAATAGAATGTGTCTGCACTTGTTTTATCCCACACAGGCCATTGTAATATCATCGGCTGTCTTCAGTAGGATGATTTTCCGACTTCATGATTTATTGAGAGACTCTTTTTTGCCCCTCATACCGGTACTTTAGCGCTCCTAGCTTACAGAAACGGTACGGGGCCATATTAGGTTGAATCTACATGTATTATAAATAAGCAGCAGGCCTGCTCAGAATTTAACTGTTTCGTTTTTTTATAGCCTGCTTGATGATCTCGACCTCCCAATGGTTTAACGCAAGGGCATAGATTCGTGGTATAGTACATACGCGCACGTGTTTTTTTCTAATTTTAGCCTGAAAAAAAACCCACGTTTTTTTAATTGTTATTTTTCTACAAATACGAAAGATATTCGCTTTTAAATGAGACAATGAACGAAAAAAAAAAACAGTCATGTATGTTTGTTTATATCGAGTAATTGCTTTTACAAATGTCGAAATATTTGCGGACCGACAATAATTCGGGCGTATCTTTCTGTGCATTAGATGAACGAAGGCAACCAAGAAAAAAGTCGTTTTGGGTAGGTTGAGGTCAAAAATAAAAAGAGGTGGTTTTTGTGCTCGCACAATATGTTAAAAATAAAGCACATGTACTGAAATGAGGGCGCCCTAAAAGCCAAGGCGCTTATCAGCAGGGTGCACACCACCATTAATCTGGAAATTCCTGCGCGCCAGCTCGTAATATTTTGTGATCCCAAGGGTATAAAGTACCGAAGTCTGACGTCAGTTGCCGTGGCAATGGTTCCAAACACATGCAGTTTAGAATGTATTCTGGTTCCAACCATTGCATTGATTGACGTCATCACTTCGGAACTCTATTACGAATAAGAGGTCCCTGTGGCCTATACATGGGACTGAATGTAGAAATATTTGTGGAGATCAAGCATTTGTGACTCATGGCTTCAACTCGGGGGATTCCGTTCACAAAAAAAGACCAATGTGTGGGTCTATTGGAGGCGAGGGCTACATATTTAGACCTGGGCCCAGAGATTGGCAACCATTTTAGGCGTGGGTTGTGAGAGGGGAATATAAAACAAGGTGGTTCTCGAACCACGCGTCTCGCCTGCTTTTGTGATTACCCGAGAAGAATGCAGGGGCACTGATAAACGGTTGAAAGAACAAGGGTTAGTGTAAAAAGATAATGAAATCGCAAATTATCAAAAGCAAGAACCGATGAGCATGCCTAAAACAATGGTGGGTGACAAAAGCAATGTGGAAGGAAAATGTTGTCTAAAGTTATGGAAGTTTGAGTGGGGTGTAAAGGCTATAGAGAGGATGAAAGCATGGAGATTACTGACACGACCATCATATAAAGGTTACAATAGTGCATGCATGACCCAAGTTTGATTCCAATTGGACTTCCACTTTTCAAATGAGACAAGTTGGACAATTCCAGCCTATTTTACAACTTGACCTCAAATGACCTTTGACCTCAGTACTTGACCTTTGACACAAGCATCATAAGGTTGCAATGTTGAATGCAAGACCCAAGTTTGATTGCAATTCGGTCGATTCACAACTCAGTGCGCCGCCGGCCAGCGGCAAGTCGGGAAAGGCCAATTATTTCATACTTTCGGGGTCGACATCGCTTCTATCGCGCGTAAGATGGTGGATACAGCAGTATGGATTTCGCGCGAATGCGAGTGGATGAGTTAAAGCAATGTTTGACTAATCGGGGAATACCTTGTGCCGAAAGAAGAGAGAGGAGTTGATAGATTTAGCGGAGAAGGGGTGTAAGAAGTACGGACGATGCATTGGCGATATCCACTTCATTTTTGCGATGTCGACTTTTTCCCATGATGCACTGCGTAATTTGGCCTCTCCCCGGTTGCCGCTGGCGGCGCACCGAGTTGTGAATCGACCGAATTGGACTTCCACTTTGCATAAGACCAATTTTACAATTCCGGCCTATTTTACAACTTGACCTCAAGTGACCTTTGACCTCAGTATTTGACCTTTGACACAAGCATCATATACATAACAGGTTGCACTATTGAATGCATGACCTAAGTTTGATTGCAATTGGACTTTAACTTTGCGTACAAGACCCATTTGTCGAAACTTTAACCAAAATGACACATACGGACTACGGACTACGTACTACGGACGGACTACGGACTGACTACGTACTACTACGTATATACTACGGACAGAAAGAGTGATTGCATAATAGTCTCTTTCTGAACTTCGTTTAGGCGAGACAAAAATCATCTGGCAAAAAACTCTAGTAAAATAGAAAAGAAAATTCTCCTAGGGATCTTAATCTTTAATTTTTAGTGAAAAACACATTGCCACCTAGACTGGTTCCCGGTCCGCATATGTACATAATATCCGAAGGACAATGTAGGGACCGGGAACCAGTCTAATTGCCACCTTACTCCTGTGCGTCACCAGGTGGCGCCTTTTCTGTCTGATTATGTGTTGGTTGCTCAGCAGAAGAAGTTGAACTAACGTTAGAACTTTAGAAGCATGAGCGGTATTTCAATTCGAGTGGAAACATCATCAAGGGATTGAACAAAGTCAAGTCCGACTTGAGCCAAGTCTAGCCGAAGCCAGGTGTAGTACAGTATTCGATTCTGTTGTGTCGCCAAATTCCCATTTAGAGTGGTATCGATTCTGCACCAACTGTACAACATGGCGCCGCCCGTTTGATAAAGAAGTTCTGTTTCTACGTGACTACGTACGTAAACTTGAAGCTTCCGGCTAACTGTTACTCAGCGGGCAGTTGTGTTAAATGTCTGTAGTTTTGTGAATCATCACCAAGATGTTCGACAGAGACCACGTGGAGAATGTGGCAGCATCTCTTGTCAGGGAATATCTGAGTCGAAAGGTAGAAATTACAAACTGACATCCGACATGACTCGTGTTGCCCAGTTTACGGACACGTCTTCTTGAACTTCCAGTTCCACAAGCCCGCACGGGGAGGGGGAGGGGCAGGTGGCGGAAGGGATGGAAAGATTTTATCTGAACCCAAGCAAAATTAGGTGTCTTCAAACGATAAAAATCGGTATTTTGAGCAGTCCGAAACAAACAATAAATGTACTGTAGTATTATAAAAAGGACAAACGGTTTAACTTATTATTCATCTACATGTGTGTAGCTTGAAAATTCCAGCTCTGAAATACAGCAATAGGTATTTTGCGGAACTTGCAGAACGTGCGGAACTCTGCGGAACTCTGCAGAACAGGGAAGATTAGACCGAATAAATTCAAAATATCGACTTCAAAGACAGAATAACGTTCAAACTTCACTAATAAGTCCCTAAATCTTCATGCATTTTCCCTTGAATTAAAGAAATTTCAACATTTAACGTTAAAACACTTCTGCAACGCTTGTCGTGACAATAATCTTTATTATGTCCAGAACACATGCTGTAAAGGGATATATCATTTACAAACCAAGTGTTCAGATACTGCCATATGTGGGTTAAATGCACAGGTCCTATTCCTAAGGCTGTGGGGAGGGGGCATGTTTGCTGTTGCGGAACCAACATTAAAAATGATCGCAATGATGTAATTTTACCACAGACAAGTGTCTTATATCCCCAATAACTCCTCTCAGTATTTTCTCCAGAAAATTCAGTCGGTAAGGCATTTAATTATAAGAGTTCCGCATTTTACCAAGTCAGGTTTTTGAGTGGGATTTGCTGCATGCGTTATAATGCACGGCCGCATACCTTGTCGTCCAAGGCTGGGGAGTGTGGGCATGTTTGCCGCTGCGGAACCGACATTAAAAATGATCGCAATGATGTAATTTTACCACAGACAAGTGTCTTGTATCCTCAATAACTCCTCTCAGTATTTTCTCCGGAAAATTCAGTCGGTAAGGTATTTAATTATAAAAGTTCCGCGATTTACCCAGGCAGGTTTTTCAGCGGAATTTGCTGTGTGCGTTATAATGCACGGCTGCAT
Source organism: Hippasteria phrygiana (assembly GCA_037893225.1). NCBI lineage: Eukaryota > Metazoa > Echinodermata > Asteroidea > Valvatida > Goniasteridae > Hippasteria > Hippasteria phrygiana. The sequence continues at coordinate 49,365 of JAZGUH010000808.1, read as the reverse complement.
ACATGTCGTCCAAGGCTGGGAAGGGGCATGTTTGCCGCTGCAGAACCAACATTAAAAATGACCGCAATGATGTAATTTTACCACGGACAAGTGTATTATATCCTCAATAACTCTTTTCTGTATTTTCTCTGCAAAATTCAGTCGGGAAGACTTTTAATTATATCATTGCGATCATTATTAATGTTGGTTCCGCAGCGGCAAACATGCCCCCTCCCCAGCTTTGGACGACAAGATATGCGGCCGTGCATTAAAACGCACGCAGAAAATCCCAAAAACCTGACTTGGTAAAACGCGGAACTCTTATAATTAAATGCCTTCCCGACTGAATTTTCCCGAGAAAATACTGAGAGGAGTTATTGAGGATATAAGACACTTGTCTGTGGTAAAATTACATTATTGCAATTATTTTTAATGTTGGTTCCGCAGTGGCAAACATGACCCCTCCGCCAGCCTTGGACGACATGGTATGCGGCAGCAATTTCCACTGAAAAACCTGACTGGGTAAATCGCGGAACTCTTATAATTACAATTTAGATGCCTTCCTGAATGAATTTTCCCGAGAAAATAGTCAGAGAAGTTATTGAGGATATAAGACACTTGTCCATGTTAAAATTACATCATTGCTATCTTTTTTAATGTTCGCACTTAGTTTGTAAATGATATATCCCTTTACAGCATGTGTTCTACACGTAATATAGATTATTGTCAGGACCAGAGTTCTGCACGGAACAAAATGCTTTAAATGTTGAAATTTCTTTAATCCAAGGGAAAATACATGACGATTTCAGTACTTATTAGTGAGGTTTGAACGTTATTCTGTCTTTAAAGTAGATATTTTGAATGTATTCGGTCTAATCTTTCTTGTTCTGCAGAGTTCCGCACGTTCTGCAAGTTCCGCAAAATACCCACACCTCTGAAATACTGACGGCGATCAGCAAACAGCCGTTGTATATCGAGCCCCGAGGCACGCGCAGTGCCGCTGGCCGATAAATCGATCAGAAAACATCGTTCATGTTCAAAAATCTGCTCCATTACTTTGTACACAGCTGGTTTGTGCATGCACCGAGTTGCACGTAAAATTTACTTTTTTTTCGGGTTTAACTTGAGCATATTTGATATTCTCATTTTGAGGAGATGACAAGCTGCATGAATTACTACTCTGCCGGCAAGGTGAGTGTTTGGTTGATATATTCAGGGAAACGGAAGATATTGGCAATATCAAAACCGACCCTTGCGAACCCTATGGAAGTCCTTCCAGCTTTAAATGGCAAATCTCACATGTCATGAGCCTAGACTCCTAGAGCTGGAATTTTCAAGCTATTATTCATCTAGTTTATTCACAAACTTACAGTCAACTGAATGGAAAAAATTACTCCTCCAAACTTGTGCTGTTCAGGGCGACATCTTTACCGTGCTTGTGGCCATTTTGAAAATGTTCGCGAAGAACACCCAAGAGGGTGCCTTTTCTATATATGTCAATTTTTACCATGTAAAAATCCACATTCAGAAATGTTATAACCCGTTGAGGAAGCAGTGTAATTCTAGCTTTCGTCTTAGTTCCGAAAGACGTCACTGACATTATATGTTACAAGTTTTGGAGGTGAGCAAGTTACTTCATAAATTGACATTGTTATTAAATGATATAATTTGTATAGTATTATCAAAATATTTTGGACAATAAAATCTGAACAAAAGAAAACGCCTCAAAACACATTCATGTGTAGACAGATTAGACATTCGTTAGTAACACAATGCTATCGATAATAATGTCAGCACATTAGGCGCACGTCATTTTTTGACATGGGTTCTGGTTCCAGGTCGGCCAATTTGTTTTTATATTAGGTCCGCTACATATATATGATTAACTTTATAATTCCTTTGTGTTGACATTAGGTTCAAAGCATGATACTTTTCTGTGATTTCCTACCTGTTGTGCATGTAACTTTAATTCTTTTTCTTTTTGTAGAAAACCTCAAGTGGCTTTTCGCCCTGTTTTTGGGCAAACTTGCATAAAAAAAGTCAAGATCCCTCAGCATTGATGATGCTGTTGATGTGTTATTTTTTTCAGGGGCTCAAGTCCAGCTTGCAATCCATGGACCAGGAGCTCCCTAGAACGGATGGCAGCATCAGCAACAGAGTCCAACTGGCTAGGGCAGTTCACATTGAAAAACTCCTCAAGAAAAACAAAGTACGTCTTACTAGTGGCATCACTTTTAAGGAAACAGTTGTTATTAAAGTTGCAGATGTGGCTAAACTAATAAGGACCACCTTCTAATGGAAAGATTTTACTTTACTTAATACCCCCCCACCAAAATCGGTCAAGAACAGCAAAATCTTGGAAAATAACCATCCATTTGTGTTCATAATTGTATAAACACTTGGCACAACCTTTAATTTTGAGAATTTGTTGGGACGTTTTAGTGCAATATAGGGGAAGAAAGTTTGTGTTTTCTGTTTCAGAAGTTCTTGGCACCATAAAGTGAAGTCACTCAAAGTGTTCACATACATGTTGATTTCTTCCTCATTTTTTACAGATTTTGCTGACATAAATCTTGAAATAGCAGGTTGTGCCACATGTTTAGACAGTTGTTATCAAGGAGGGTTGGTTATTTTCCAAGATTTTGCTGTTCTTGACCGATTTTGGTGGGGGGTATTAAAGTAAAATCTTTCCCTTCTAATTTCCAAAGGATTATTCAACTCTAAAACTATTATTTTTTGAATTTTCAAAGTGAACAAAGAAAACTGGCAGGAGTGGGATTTGAACCTGCGACCTCCAGAATACTGTACAGTGCTCTACCTCCTGAGCTATCTTGCCCTATGTTGGCGGTCTCTGAAATTTTCAGTATCTTTGTTTGAGGGGCACCAATCAGAAGGCATAAACATGTACATAGCCATTTTAAATTTTATATGAGGTGCAATCAAAAAGTTCTGAGACTGCGCCTATAACAAGCAAAAACCGTGATTTAAATCTGGCCGCCATCCCCTTCAAAGTAGTCCCGTTGTGCAGCGACACTGCATCAAGCACAATCTGCTATTCTTCGCTGGATCTCCTCCGATCCATAGTGTCAAAACGGCGACCCTTCAGCGTGAACTTCATTTTGGAGAATAGAAAGAAGTCGCAGAGAGCCAAATCCGGCGAGTAGGGGGCGCGTTGTCATGTTTGAGCATCCAATTGCCAGCGCGCCACAGTTCAGGCTGTTTGCGCCGAATGTTCTCCCTCAGACGCCTCATGGTGCAGTAGAACTCAGCGTTGACAGTCTGACCCTGGGGGAGGAATTCACAACCCCGCGTATGTCAAAGGAAAAAGATGAGCATGCTCTTGGTTGCACTCCTGACCTGACGCGCCTTCTTCGGTCTTGGAGACTGCAGGCTCTCACTGCGAAAACTGCTGTTTGGTCTCTGGGTCGTCGCCGTAGATCCAACTCTTGTCACTGCTGATGATCCTCGACATGAAGTTTGGGTCATCCCGGGCCTGTTGACGGAGATCCTCGCAGACTTCGACACGGTGCTGCTTCTGCTCAAGTTTCAGGTCCATGGTGAAATTGCAAATGCGCACGTACCAGTGGTCACAAAAATGCGTGTAACACAGGTGCTGATGTTGATCAAGCGATGTGCATGTAACTTGGAATACTTAACTCACGAAAGTTATTGCTTACACCTGCTATATGCACATTACTGTGCTGCGCCCTGTTCGTTCGAAACAGGAACAGTCTCAGAACTTTTTGATTGCACCTCGTAAATTTAATTAATAACTGGGGTGATAAGTAAAATGGTTGCACCGGAGAGTCTGTTTTTGGTTAACAAATCATCCATATTGTGGTTCACAGGAGAGGTTTGAAACTTTCCAAGAATGTAAGAGTTGGCACATAAAAAACCTCCAAATTTTTGTTCAGTGCGAAATGATGCAAGCACATGCTAGCCTTTTCCCATGAAAATGGACTTGTAAACTAATGGTGGGGCACTAAATTCCCATCTTGAATAACAACCGGTTCTTATTGGTTTTAGGAGCAGGATGAACCCTTCCGGTCGATGATAGAAATTATCACCAAGTACTTCCTCGAGAAGGCTTTCTATTCCTCCACCAAACCCGAAACGGTCCCCCTCCACGAACCTCAAGCTTCCTCCTCTAGCTCATTCTTGTCCAAGGGGAGGGAGTCTGCTAACATTAGCGGCAAAGATCCTGACAATATGACTGACAGAGTGCAATATGGGATGAGCAATAACAGTGGTAGCAACAGCAGCCTTGGTCATAGGAGCAGAGGGAGTAAGAAGAGTTCTCCAACTAAGCCTGCAAAGTCATCTCTCAATGACATGGTTGATCTGGGTATGTTCTCAATTATTGTTTTTTAAATTCAGTTCTGGTTAATTTGATAAAAACACCACCAAATAAAAAAGTGAAAGACTTATATAAGAATTACGAATTTATACAAAGCATTAGCATTCCAGAATTCAAATTTTGTTCAAATTTTGTTCAAATTAACCCCTTGTTTCCTGCTGTGCAACCAATCGTAAACACAAACAATAGCCACCACACTAAATAGAGTGGTCCTATTCACTGCACTTGGAGTGCCCCCCCCCCCCCCCCCCCCCCCGAATGAAAGCTTTGTTTGAAAAAGCTCCATCTGTTCATTACACTCCAATTCAAGAACAATATAGTTGAAACATGAATTGATTGATTACGCCCAGGAATGCATGTATAGATGACAACCAGAAAGGTGGTCTTTTTCAAACCGCGGCTATGGCCCTTGTCCGTATTCAAGAGACTAAAGATTAATCAATTCATTGAAAATTTTAAAAAAGTATAAAGAAGAAATAAAGTACAGTATTAAAAAAAACCAATGAACAACAAAGACAAGTGCAAAAGGGGCTACGTAAGTGAGGACAATATGAAGGGAGTCACAATATAATAATGGATTGGATTTGGAATTTGCTTACGAGTTATGAGAATGCTGAATTCAGCATCTGTACTATGGATAGTACTGGTGAACTTCTGTATGGAGTTCTTATTAGTACATTTTCTAGTTCTTAACCCTAACTCCCTACATCATTCTTCCTTCATATAACCTGAATCATCCAATATCCTCTGATTACAAAATCCCCCAATGTTTGTTTGTTTTGTTTTTATTATTTGTATCTTATTTATCCTGGGTAGCCTGATCAGTGCAAATGCACTGTTCTCTCTCAGGGCCCAGTTTGAATTGAGAGAAGATGCCGAAGGACATTTCAGTTTCAGTAGTGGGAGGAAAACCACAGAACAATTATTCTTGGGGAAAACCCACGCAATCAGGTAGGGACTGAAAACCCAATCCACATAGTGCACCCGGTGGGAATCGAACCAGGGTCACTAGAGGTGCAAGGCGAGGAAAGAACCACTACACCAACCTGACTGCCCAGGGGACCTTGCAAAATCCTTCAGTGGGATTTGGATTAACACCCCATACCACCAGTAACCTCAATCCTCCAAAATCATCCAGCATCAGATTGGGCCTGATGACCTGGATCCTCCGTTTTCCTCCATAGACAAAAATCCTCTAATGCCCCTCAATCCTGCAAAATCCTCCATTTGGCAAAGATAATTTTTTGAGGATTTGGGAAGGTTAGGGTTAAAGTACATGTATGCTCTCTGACAAATACGTAAATTTCCATTGTGGTGGCAAGGTGTCTACAGGAAGTAAGCAAGGACTTGGGTAGATCTTTTAATATGGGGTCCAAATGTGTGACATAAGGGTCAAAATTTCAAAAAGGTCAAGAGTCAACCAAAATGTATTGACAGGTAATTGATAATGAACACATTTAATAAATCAAAGCATTTTTTCATTTGAGTGACTTCCTCCGCTGTGGCACCTCATTGACTACAGTTATGTGGCAAAGTATTTCACGTGTAACGGAGAAACCACTTTTAAAACTATAGTGCATTTTACCAATTGTATGATGGTTTATTTTTTCAACTGTTGTCATCTTTTGGTGGGTCAGTTACCACAATTTCTTAACATAACAAGTTCATTATAAATTTAGTTTCAGGTTAAAAAAAACTGAACCTTCAGTTTTCAATTCATTTATAAAATCAAGCAGTTGAGGTGTGCGCTACACAAAATTTGGATTTTTCAAGAACCAAGCGAGTGAAATAATAAATATGTGAAATATTTGATGTATGAAAGTAGTTAAGATTGTGTATCTTTCACTAGGACATTTGGAAGTACTGAAATGTACTCAGAGGAGCCTGTATAGATGATTTCACGTGTAACAGAGAAACCGGTGTCTCTGTTACACGTGAAATAATCCACGTCAGTGTTTACAACTCCTTCCTGTTGGTTGTAAAATACAGCACAATGGTTCCTCTGAGACAACTACACTTGCATATACAGGTACAGTGAAAAGGACATGTACACTTGTGTACATGTACATGTATGCAGCTATTTGCACATTAGAGGCGGCTGTCACTGAACTGAATGATTCTTTAAAAAAAATAAGTTAATACGTAGGCTATAAGAAAAAAAAATATGTGGAGAGGGACATGTACACACCCCCCCCCCCCCCAAAAAAAAAATAAGCCTTAATTAATTAATTAAAAATTCCACGTTCTCAAACAAAAAAATCCACAAAAAGCTTCCCTGGTTGATCCAGTCACACTGGTAAACGTAGATCAGCCTTGTGGAAAGAGTTCCATATCCGGCCATCAAGTCTAACTGTTATTAATGGCGGGCCATGACAGAAAAAGTTAAAGTATTTTTAAAGAATAAGTTGAAATTGTTTTCCCTCCTATATTCTTTTTTTTTTATCAGGTTTACCCTTTCTGGTAGTTATTAAGTTATTTTAAGGGAAAATAAGTGATGGCCGGATATGTAACTCTTTCACAATTTTTTTAATTTGCATAGTTTGCATCATTCCAAAATTTATTCCGAAATTAATAAAATTGAAAATAGGGTTGCTCCAGTCACAAAAGTCATTTTGGAATTGTACAAACTATTTAAGAACTTTAAAAAATGTAGGTGTTCTAGCTTCTAGAGGTGTCCAAAACTACACGATTACACAGTTGTGCAGCGATCGCCACATCAACTGTGCGTGCATCGGTCGCGACCCCATAAAAACAACACGGGTTCACAACGTCACGAGAGACTAGTCTCTCCGTTACATTGTTATTTTGTAAATTGTATACGAAGTGCAATCAATTTGAGTTACAAATGGCACGTACAATGACTTGAAACAAAGTTGCAAGTACGTTGCAATTCTAAGTGCAAAATGTTATGCATAATCAGTACGTTTTAGTGAGATATACAGGCAGCGAGAAAAAACACCTGTCCAAACACGATACATCGTATCGCGAGAGGCGAGACACACTCGACTCGTCTTGAACGATTTCCACACACATTTCATCCAGACAGATACCCCAAAGGTTCCTTTCGAAAGCCAACATTGTCTACAATATTCACTGGATTTTTTGGCTATAATTGTTCGTGTATATAGTGGGATGATTTCGCAGTTTTACCTTGTACAACTTACAAATTAGCACACACAACGTAACAATGTTAACAGCGTAACATGGCAGAGTCGAAAACATTTGTCGTAAATTTAGAACGCGAAAAAATGGCTGCAACTCGCACGCTGCAATAATCACCTGATGAATCACGTGATCTTTCATCCGGGACATTGAATCGTTGCGCTCGCTTCGCGTATACTTTTTATGTGGACTTCATTTCGCACAACGTAACTATTTCGTGAGAAACCAAAATACTCTACGGTGCATATAAACTGCGATATCTTTGCAGATGTTTTGGATTTGAGATAAATAGGGGTCCCAGGTATTTGCTATTAGTTGTTTGGAGTTGAATTTTATGTACTTCGTTTTCTCTTAGAACGGTTTTTACTTTTTTTCTCGTCATGAAATGAACTTTCACAACGTAACAATCCGAGTAACGAAAAGTTACGATGTGCTACCGGGAATCAACTTCACCTGCATCCTAAACCAGGACGCTCAAAGTTTGAAATTGCACTCACTATTGTGAGTTGGCTTACTTCTGATAATTTAAATAAAAAATAATCGATGTGTGTACTTTTATTCAACCGGGAAGGTATCTTAAAGGAGGCAAGTTTTAATGTCACACAGTGTACCTAAAAAATAAGGAGATTCCATAACATTTTTGGGTCAAAATGTACATTTTTATTCAACATTTCATTTTGCAACAAATATGAATATTTTCACTGTTTATTGATTAATGATAATAAATGAAATTTATGTTGGTAAATATTATCACTCATGTTGAATCATGGTCATTTCATATTCATCACATCGAATTCCTCATTGGTACCCCGCATAAAAAGAAACACCCACTTGGCAAATTTCAGACTCCGGTGTTTACGCCTTCTTATCATCAGGGGAGGGGATAATTAAACAAAATCAAACTGCAGCCTATTTCTTCCAGACAAGTTGGGACACCACGCGTAAAATATTTCAGATTTAAAATTTCATGTTTATTTCATCAGGCTAAACGCAACAAGAGAATTGTCTTCCCGGTGTATGTACAGAAGAACAATTGTAAAAAAAATCTAAGAAAACTACAAGCACAAATACACATATTATACTTGACACAAATAGAAAGATTACAAACGATGCAGACAAATATGTGTGAACGGAGGGAAGGAGGCATGTTTGTACATGTATCAGACTTCAGGAGAGGGAGGAAGGCAAAGAGGAGGGTGGAGCAATGAAGTAGAGGGGATGAAAATTAGTTTCTAGACAGCGATGATAACATTCACAAAAAATGCTCTGGTCCAGTTGCACATTTATTTGTACATGGGCAATTACTAAAAATAGACAAAACTAAAACAAAAATCAAACACTTCAATATTTTTTTTAAAGTTTGGATTGCATTCTGCATACATGTATATTGTGGATAAGAAATCTCTATGTTTTACTAAATTAGCTCTCTGTCTTTTGTAAAATAATGTTTTTGAACATATGTACATTTAGGAGGACGTTTTGGATGATCTTTCTAACGTTAGTGATGTAATGTATAAGTGACATCACCTGGTACCGATTTAATGCAAGTCTTGCCTAGATTGCTAATTGATTTGAACTAGTGCATGCCCATTCAAAATGTGCCTGTTCGAAACGGACAAATTGCTTGGCTTTCGTTAAAAAAAGCCATGGGTGTATGTTTCCATGCCACACGCGGACCACAGTTTTGGAAGTGAGTTTCTTGGGAAGAGCTTTTTGGTAACACTGATGCGCATGCGTCTAATTTATTTGCATATTAAATCAGGCCCCATTGCATGCGTGGTGGTCTATACCTGTGGTGCAGTGCGTGGCGGTCTATACTGCCACGTTTGCAGATTTAGGCCCCTGGTTTGCTGTTTTTTTGCAGTTTTTGTGAGAACCGCTCATCCAAACAACTTCAAACTTGACACTGCACATTCTTGGGTACACCTGCCGAAATTTTAACTTCATACAGTGCCCGGTTCTGCAGATAATTGAATTACGGACAGACACACATACTGACAAACAGAGATTCCTGGAATTATAGTAAGATAGTAAGATTAATTATTGTTAATTTAAAATTTAAATGTTGTGCTCTGACCCCTATATGTTTTACATGTATAGACCTGTACTTTTGAAGTAAGCTATCAACCAGTTTAGAATACAATCGGTGTTAATAGTACCCTTAAATACACCATGTCCTTTTGTTGGTAACGTAATATTCAGAAAACAGGAACCAAACTTCTGAGTTGTTCTTTGTGTCCTTCGGTAGGCTTCACCATCATTTTGTGTTGTGGCAGTTTTGCCTTAGATTGGTCAATAGGTTTTGAAGCTGTGAGGGACGAAAGCGACATGAATGTACAGGGCTGTGTATCCGAACCAGGTACCCGAGTACCCGACCGCTAATGTCAGGAACCGGTTCCAGCTGATGGAATCGAGGACCCATAACCAAAGTAAAATATTTATTAGCAATTTCTTAGACAATGAAAAAGAAAGTTTTTTGAATGTCATTTGTGGGGAATTTACAAAATGAAAACCAGGGTATGTCGAAAAACAAAACAGAATTAACGTTTATGATGCTAAAATGCAATTTACACCGCATAGCTATGTACATGTAGCTCACTGTATAGTACACAATTGCATCTTGCTGCATTGGTGCACCAATGTGGTAGTATTACCTTTACGAACAATATAAACAGCAGTTTCCGAGATTAATTTTTTGGGATTGGCTTTCTTCAACGGGTACCCAGGTACCTTTATTCTTTTTTTTCAGTCGGATACCCGATTCCCGTACTACCCGTAAATACACACCCCTATCAGTGATGGTGGATTTAGCCACATGTACATGTATACTCTCAATGGTCTAGGGGATATTTGCATGAAATTTCAGTCCTGAAGCTGTTTGTCTCCTCCATTCACTTAATTTTTGAAACTGTATTTAAATGTTGGAGTGTATGTTTGAATTTCAAGTACAAACATGTAACAGATATTACATCCAGAATGACAGTTTTTGGAAAATTCTGTCCTAACCAGTTCGCGCCGGGATTATTTTTGCCGAATATTTCTATTTTCAAAAGAGGCAAAATATAGCAGCCAACTTCTGATATACAGCCAAACGCCACAAATACTGATTTGCAAGAGTCATTTCAACAGTATTTGTACAATATTTCTTGCCGAAACCTCATATATTTCAATACTCCGGGTGTGCCCACCGGAGCGTAAATTGTAGAACAGGACGTGCACAGCAGCCAAGTTCAAGTTCAACACACGGTCCGCCTCAACAGACTTCTCGGACTTTGTGTGTGTGTACAAAACAAATGAGGGATTAGCGTGTTGAGACGTCACCCGGAGGTGAGTCGAGGCAAGCTTGACGTTTTAACCCGTCAGCCGTGCCCGTGTATATAAACAGCCAGATCGTGTTAACACATCCTCCGACGCGAACTAGTTAATTCTCATAGTTATATTTGTAACTGCATCAACATTATCTGCAGAATATGGGGCTGGTCTACCACAAGAGGATTTAGGCGGAACGTATGGATTGAATCGCGGCTCCACCCCTGTTGTTACCATCAGGGAAAGACCCAACGTTAAGGAGCCGGAGCATTACCTTGAATCAGCAGAAGAGAGGTTGGCCGGGAAGCCATCCTCTCACAGAAATGGTGGCAGCGGTGGGATCAACACAAAGGAAGAAGCCTTGCCAAAGAGGAGTGGTATGCGACCTGGTAGTGCCTCCCGCTCCCGTGGACTAGGAGGTCCAATTACAAGCAGTCTAGATGTGAGTTGTTTTTAATATACTTTTTTTAATGTGTTTACTTCTTTGAGTTAAAAAAACAAAAAAACAATAGGAATATAGAATAGGGGGGTTTAGCTGATGAGAGGCTCTTCAAGGAAAAGTTTTGCTAAGCAGTAATTTGGATGTGATCTGGGAGAGTGACTTGTCATTAAACAGAGAACATCACAATAATGGCAATAATGATACTAATTAATGTGAGCGCTGGTACCAGTATGGTATTCCGGAGGTCACAGGTTCAAATCCTGCTCCTGTCAGTTTTCTTTGTTCATGTTGAAAATTCATTCAAAATTACCCAGTCAGTTTCCATTGTGGTTTTTTTGATAACGTGATATGTGATATCTTTGGGGTTCATTTCTGGTATTCTTTTTATCTGCCTTTCATTGTAACGTGACGTCTGATCTTTTGTGGACGGACACAGAGTCACAGCAGGAAAAAACCAACCCCCAAGTCGACACCAACCAGAACCAGCATGAATTCCTACCCCTTCAACCCTGGCCTGGATGACAAAACGGACAAATCATCCGTCTCAAATCGGAGCAAACTCCAAGACCTGGGATTCACGTTTGACTCTCCTTCTAAAGAGAGCCCTGAGGAGTCTGCTGCGAAGACAGCCACCGAGTCGCCACAACGGCGGCCAGAATCTCGGACTCGGAGGTCCGTGACAGACGGCGAAGTGGGGTTGGCGGATGATGTGAGGGACAAGAGTGATTCACTGACAAGACGAAGCAGGGCTGATTCTGGGAGAAGCAGAGGGGCATCGGCAAAGGGGAAGACTGACGAGAAGGGGTGCGTGGCTAAAAAAATCCAATCTGAAAAAATGTATTCTCTTGTACATCATGTACATGCAGGCAGGAGTCAAGTAATACACAGGAGTATTGGTCTACGCATGTACGTACTGCCATGAGATGCATGGGTGCTGGCAGTGAACCGTGCATGTTATAATTTGTTTCAACAGCTTTCCTCCGAAATTGAACCGTTGGACAAAGTGTTTGGTATTCACAGCAAATCATAACCAGGCTAGGTGCATGAAAAGCACATTGGTTTAATTGTTTTCTTGTCTGTACATGTAATTACGCCCAGTCTGGAAAAAGCAGATTTTTTGTTGTTTTGGTTTTAAAATCAGATGGCTTTTTCTACATGTAATAATAATAATAATAATAATAGTGGCTTGGGTCCGTCACAAAGTGACGCTCATGGCGCTATACAAATGAATACAAAAACGAAAACTTTCAAATGCTTAAATCGAACTTAGAGTGTAAACAAATAGGTTTTGAGTCCTTGTTTGAAAGCGCTTGAGGAATAAGCTTGACGGAGAAAATATTTTGGATTTGGTCCCACATCGAGTGGAGCAACACGGGCATGAGGGGGGGTGGGGGGTGGGGATGGGGGGGGGGGGAAGAATTTTTAGGTGCATGGGTGTTTGTTGGTGTAGACTTTGGCCCTCATCCTGCATATACACGTAATACTTTAACCCTAACCCTCCAGGGTATTTTGGCTAGGAACCCTGCCAGACGCATCAGATTGCATACCTTGTCACATTGACTTGTGTACAGAGTGCAGCAAGGTCAAGCTGTCACCACAGATGCACTGTGCTGCGTTTGGCAGGGTTAGGGTTAAAAAGAACACCTAAAATCACAGATTGAGTTCTAAAACTTTATTTTGCATCATCTCCTCATGCCACTTCAACCCTGTTACTTATTAGGCAGGGGTGATACATGTATTTCTCTGGATTTTTCCTGATTTCAGGATTTTGAGTGAGACATTTTCCAGATTTTCGGAAGATTTTTTGGTCCGTAAATTGTTTTTATCATTCCAAAATGTGCTTGTGTATACGCACCGCCCCGTACTTTCCGTGCTCTGCCACTCCCGACATCGACAGAAGACTCATGCGTGTGGGTACAAGTGGTGCGTGTGCAGCGTATGTAGGCCTACTCTGTATTACTATGCTCTATGCGTGTACATGCATTGCGGGCAGATCGTGCGTGTAACGGATCGGATCGGCGTTCGCCGTGCGGGCCGGGTGACCGCAGGCTGCTTAGGCAGCACGCACAGCCTTAACTTAAGGCTAAAATGACCTCTGCAACCTGTAACAGTCTTCTTTTCATTTTAATGACACAACATTTTTGCCTTTTTATAAAACCGTATCTTTTTGTAGAAAATGCAGTTTTCTTGTGCATTTTTCAGTAACGCCATGCAAATTAAATGCCTCCGAATGTTTCGTGGATTTTTCATTTTCCTCAAATCTCACCCCTGATTATAGGAAACCGTCACTAGCAAAGCAGACCCTCGGTGACGTAGAGCTTGGTGACCTAGATGACCTGGATGTTGACCTGAGTAAGTTGCAGCTGAGGTCAACCACGAGGAAACCAGTGAAATCAGCCGATGCACGACCTATCACACAGGAAGAAGCAATCGTAAGATTTCCATGATTGATCCTCTGATTCGGATATTCAAAATCATGGCAACTCCCAAAAATGCTACCCGTATATGTGTTTTTTTCACAAGTGATACTTAAAGCTATGCATGGTGGGAGTCAGTCAGTAAGAACTTTGTGGTAGCTCAATGGAAAATAATGTTGGTTCTTTTCAGAATCAGCATTACTCGAGAGAATTTACACGGTGCTACCGCAAAGTTCTTACTTATTCACAATATGACAGGAATTTTGAAACTGAATTGTAACATGAATTATTTCATCTGAAGGGTTTCGTAACTGAGCTATTGCCAAGTGGAACTGAAAAAAAGTTTTAAAAAATATATAAAAAAATAAGCAAATCCTATATTTGTACAGAAGTGAACATAAACCAAAGTCAGATTGTTTTGTTGTTTGAAAAAGAGTGTTGACAGCAAATTCAGCAAGTGTCTTTTTTAAACCCCTTGCTGTCTGTTGTTACAGGAGTTGAAGAATCTTGTGTTTGGCTCACCGGCTGGTGCATTCAATGATGAGTGGAGAATGCAGGGCCTGGGCTTCTGTGACATCAACAAGCTGGAGTTTGGTATCGTTCAGCACAAGGTCAGCCCGCTATAAACATCCAAATTAATTTTTATTGGGAAGTCCCTTTTAATCTCTGTGATCTCATATTTGTTTGGCCTTCAAGGAGGGTCAGTCGGTCTAAAAAAAATTTAAATCTGGCTTAAAAAAACTTACCTGTTGAATGCAAAACGATGCAAAGTGTTCAATGCAAAACAATGCAAAGTGTTCAATGTTCGACTGTCTTGTGAATTGACTTATTTCCATGATTTTCAAATAATTTTTTAAAAATGAACCCATATTTGACAACTTCTGGCATAAATTAATTGAAATAAGTAAAATAAAACCCCAACAGTGATTTTGTTTTCGCTTGCTTGCACATATGGGCTTATTCTGATTGTTCAACAATCATCGAAATAAGACATGGTATTTGTAGAGGTCGTCAGATACAGTTTTCTGGAATATGACAGCAATTCAGATGGAAACAATCTCAAGAAGGATTAACAGTAAACTTTCAGATGAAAACTAAATAATTTGGTTTTTGATAATTACCAAAGCTATTTCCTTTTTTGTATATTTATTTCGATATCCAACGGCGGAGACCCGCCACTTACAGGTATTATATAAAAAAAGAAATAAAATAAAATAAAATAAAATAAAACTAGGACTCTATGTCTCTTCGCTGAACAGAACATAGGGCTTTTCCGCATTATTTTTTTATGATGACACTGCGATTTTTGCTTGCTTGTGTCAATTAGTCTGCCTACCCACCAGGCTTCATGACAATTGGACCTACCAATTTACATGTCTTTCGAGAAATTATGCCTTTGATGACGTAATTATGAGGTTGTTTAGTGACCAAAGTGCCACTTACAAAATTCGAGTACAAAGTCTATGGGATTTTGGATAGTACTAAAATAATCATAGAAAATCAGCCGATGACGTCATGATGACGTCACCTCGGATTTAACATGCTAGTAGCACTATCTACCTGCACACTAATTTTTATGACTATCGTCCATACCCTTATATGTGTTTCAAAAAAAGCATATTTTTGATGATGTCATGATGACGTCACACATTCTTTACATTTTTGTGAAAGAATATACCGTAATTTCCGGAATATAGGCCGCGGCTTATACGTTGATTCTCACGCTGAAAAATGTCCTTGCGGCTTATACTCCGGGCGGCTTATATGGCAACGTTTGAAGAATAAAATCAGTCACACAAGGTTCGAAATTCACGACGGCCACTGCCGTCGATGCCCTAAGGCTTAGTTGCCGTGATGCCCCTTGTAAAAATGCACTATTCACGGCCAGTTGTGCTGTGCTCTATTAATACTTTGGCCGTTGTGCCCTTCTTGCCGAACCAAGCCCTCAAATTGCTCAATTTTTTTAGTACCAAACCGTTGCCGGATCCTACAAAACGGCGCTTTTCGATCGCGCTGGTAATTGCCCGTGCGCGTGATGAGCGATCGCGCAAGAGCCCGCACGGCACGTGCGCCCCATGTAAAAACCTTCACAAAACCTTGATTCCCCAAGCAGACTGGTTCCCGTCCGTGCATTATATTTCTTCTTTCTCACTGGGGCGGGAACCAGTCACAGCCTAAAAAACAAGCTCTGAATCCGCGGCCGAATCCGCGGCTAGCTTTAGCCAGGTAGCTCTTACTACAGTAACCCGAACCCCCCAAAGCCGGCTAAGCCATGTGTGCGGTTTAGCGATGGTCCAGAGGGAGTAGCGTTGCCTGTTCAACTTAACAAAAGGAACTCTCACGTGCAAACGATCGTGCATAGTGTGCATGTGTGCTGCGATGACTCGGACACGTGGAAACCGAAGCGTTTTCTGTTTGCGATTTCTTCGACAATTGTGCCTTGCATCGCTTAATTAATTAAAACATTCCAGACAAATTGAACTCGACAAGTCGGCTATTAAGTGCAAGAATGACATGAATCATGATATAACTCATTTCTGCCCCACGGAACCAAACTCATTTTTACTGGGTGACTTGGAAAAGGAGATCGACAACGTTGACGCTTTTTCCGCCAGCGATATAGCGCACCGTGATTTCCCGCATGGCCCGTGCGGGGCGTGAACGCAACGTGGCCGGTGAAGATGGCGGCAACGCATCGCACGGTAAAACCACTCATGCCGTCGCGCAGCATGCCCGGCACAGGCCGTGTTATCTCCATGACTATACAACTTAAAAGTTCAGGCAGTGATGGAAATAAGATGCCATTTACGTTCGCTCTACTCACTTGTTGGAAATAAAGGAAACCAATCTAGAGGGACCGAATAGACTTGCAAATGTACCATAAGTACCGTTCACACCTCACAAATCGTGTGGTGCGTCTGTTCGTTTTTGTCTGTTTTATCGTTGTGTAATCCATGTTGTTTATTATTTCACTGGTCAATTGGTGACTGTTGAGCTCAGATTAGTGTTTAAAGTTGTCATTGTCTTTTTTATTCCCCCCGCCCCGTCAAAAAAAAAAGAACTGCTGCGCGGCCCACCCAGCCAGGACGCTCATCCAGCCCGTCAAAATTGGTAATTTCGAGGACTTATGAAAGTTTATTGGGCTCCGTGCGTGTCGAATGAGGGCGCTGTCCACAGATACTCGTATACCACCAGTGGGATTGCTTTGTCTGTTTGCCGACTCTCGATAATTGCGTTTTCAATAAGAATATCATAGCGGGAACCAGACACTTAAATTGAAGTCAGGTAAGATGACGTCGATATTGAACCCAAACTCGCCTTTTCTTTCCACCTATCTCGTTCTTGCGCTGCTTACACTTAGGATTGCATGTGATTTCGATAGTGGAACCATTTTACATACGAGCGCTATGCAGCACGATGACTTTTGTGGTCGGTCGTCAGCGCCGCGGTGCGGTTTATACGCCGGTGCGGCTAATACGCCAACTTTAAATCTTAATTTGTAGATTTTTGCGTGCTGCGGCTTATACTCCGCGCGGCCTATATTCCGGAAATTACGGTAGAAGCTAACAAAACTATTACAAAAAAGAATTTTGAATTTAGCATGTTCGGTTGAGCTATGGCTTTAAGAAACTTTAAAGTTCAAAAACTTTAATATTACTGTAAAATCGTATGATGACGTCATCATGACGTCACCTCAATTTTCATCTATTACACGAGCTACCATACCAACATACCTGGTTTGAAGGCAATCGGACGTACCGTTCTCTAAATATGGGCCCTTGAAAAATGCACCTTTAAGATGACGTCACATGACACGTGATGACGTCATCATGACGTCACGTTTCGGCATACATTTTCAGCTTAGGGTCTCTGTTTGTGTTAAGTTTGTTTAAGATCCGATGTTGTTTAGTGACCAAAGTGGGATTTGGGATAGATTAAAAAATTCATAGAAAATCAGCCGATGACGTCATCATGACGTCACCTCGGATTTTACATGCTAGTAGCACTATCTACCTGCCCACTAATTTTTATGACGATCGGACCTACCCTTATATGTGTTTCAAAAAAGCACATTTTTGATGACGTCATGATGACATCACACATTTTCCCATTTATGCGAAAGAATATAGGAGCTAACAAAGCTATTACAAAAATAATTTTGAATTTAGCATGTTCTGTTGGTGAGATATGGCTTTAAGAAACTTTGAAGTTCAAAAACTTAACAATTACTATAAAATCGTATGATGACGTCATCATGACGTCACCTTAATTTTCATCTATAACACGAGCTACACTACCAACATACCAGGTTTGAAGGCAATCGGACCTACCGTTCTCTAAATATGGGCCCTTGAAAAACGCACTTTTAAGATGACGTCACATAACACGTGATGACGTCATCATGACGTCACTCTTCGACATACAACTTCAGCTTAGGGTCTATGTTTGAGGTAAGTTTGGTTAAGATCTGAGGTTTTTTAAGACCTAAAGTGCCGCCGACAAAATTCGTGTACAAAGTCTATGGGATTTTGGTCAGAACTAAAAGAAGAAGAAGAAGAAGGAAGAAGAAAAAAAAAAATCAGAACAAAAACAAGGCCTTTTCCGACTGGCAGTGTCGGAAAAGCCAATAAAATAAAATAAAATAAAATAAAATAAAATAAAATAAAATAAAATAAAATAAAATAAAATAAAATAAAATAAAATAAAATAAAATAAAATAAAATAAAATAAAATAAAATAAAATAAAATAAAATAAAATAAAATAAAATAAAATAAATACAATTTTTTTTTAATCAAACTAAAAATTAAAAATTAACAATTAAAATTGAAATAAAGTTTAATTTATAAAATTAATAAAATCAATTTGGCTTAACCCTCCTGTTATAACTATCACAGCCTATCAAAAAAACCTACCCGCCAACTCTCACAGCTTGTGTTTCAACCTGTCACTTGATAGGTTTTGATATATAGGGTAGTTGGCTCCATTTTGGCCCTGAGAGAGGGAGGGTTAATGTACAAGATGTTAAAGCATAGACCAGCAGCTGCACTGCTGAGATAGAATTAAGTATTGTATAGAAATCTATAAATCTGCCTTCGGAAACAGTTCAATGGGGGAGCCCCAAACACATCGCATGCTCTATGGAGCTGGTTGTAGGTAGATGAAATCCTGCAAACAAAACCCTGTTTGGTTACCTCAACTCGGCTCCAGGGAACATGCATTATGTGCTTGGCAGCTGATCTAGTCCGACGTTCAGTAACATGCAGGCCAAACGGATTAGCAATGGTTAAGTTGTACCAGCTTTGGATAAGTTTGTAAAGGAATAAACAGTCGTTAACTGTTCTCCTTTGAGCAAGAGTTGGCAAATCAAATAAATTACACAATCCTACCTTTAATGATGCCTCCAACCTACAATGCTTTTGATGAATTCTTGTTTTCATTTCTTGAAATAAAAGCTATCCTTTAGTGATATTTCTGCCATTTGCACTGATCTACGGAGTTAAAAACTTGGTTGCTCGGTAGGAATTTTTTCCCCCAAAAGGGTTTGTTCATTTTTTTTTTGCCCATCCTGTAAATCAGCAATAGCCTTATGCTGGGAATTTGAAAACAACCATGTGTAAATATTCTTGTATTTGTGTAAATATTTTTGTATGTAAATATTCATTTTTAATTGAATAAAAATGTATGCAGGGGATCCAGTGGAAACGGGCACACCCTATAGGTAAATAAATGTAATACATAAAATACAATGCACCTGACCTATGAAACATAGCCTTGACTGTGTTTGGAATTCTCAGGGAGGGTCGTGTGGTGTACTAGCATCTATCCAGGCCTGCTTGGTACGCCATCTATTATTCGGCGAGGCCAAAGTTGCCACGGTAGCCAGTCTCCAGCCAACGAATCAGGACAGGATGGAGTGCCTGGCCCAGGCACTCTGCGACATCGTCTGGAGGGCGGGAGAGAAGAAACGTGCAGTCATTGCAATGTACGTTTTTTTACGTCCCCCCCCCCCCCACCAAAAAAAAATGTTGTTCGGGTACATCATACTTTGAACCCCTTGGATGTGACTTTCAATTTAACCCTAGCATCCCAGGCGTTCACTTGGGGTAAAGTACAATTAATATACTACAAAGCACTACATCATTTCTAATATCCCAGTGTAGTAAAGAGTGCTGCACAGTGCATAGTACAGTACAGTAATACTACCTGTGGTATTTTGTAGCTTAAAGTGAGGTCAGGGTTAACGTGGAGAGGATTAGGATGATACAATTTGATACAGCTGTCCAAAATCACATCCTACCTTATTCATAATCGTATGTGAACCCAGAAAACTATGTGAGAAAGAGTACATTATTAGTACTTGTGGATTTGACAGCTTCAGTCTCATTGTGATTTTAGGCTCTGGATGTGGTTTTGACTCTCATTGTTAAAATCAGATCTGCCTGATAAGCCAGTTCGGTATCTCAAAGGTCAAACGTTATTCGGGATAAAATTGCTGATGTAATGTCACGCCATGTTACGCGAATGGCCATTCTGATTGAATTTAACACGTGCGCGTTGTGCGACCACCTTTTGCATTCACACGCGCGCGTTAGGTCACGCGGGTCATTCGGGATAAAATGTCATTGTGCACATGCGCAGTTGAAATACCGAACTGGCTTATCCTCCCATCCATGTTAAATAGTAAATCAGATCCAAGGGTTTCACAGTGTCAGTACCGTAGCATGCCCTCAATCGGGGCAGTCATCAAGTCCCATGCGAAAAAAACTGAAAAAGTGAACTGAAGTCAATTAGTAGTCCAAAACTCAACAAATAAGCTTAATCTGCCCCTGACTAGAGCTCTCGCTGGATTCTGAAGTAGTCTTTTTAAAAATCATAATGGCCTTAGAATCATGACTTGACTCGGCCGAGTTGGGACACAACTCCAGGACCATAATGATTTTTAAAAAGTATTTTAGAATCCAGCTTCAAGTCTGTCAGAGCCAGCTCTCTAGTCAAGTCCATATTTCAGCTCGGTTTTTCACAAGTCCTTTCACAAGTCCTTTCACAAGTCCTTTCACAAGTCCTTTCACAAGTCCTTTCACAAGTCCTTTCACAAGTCCTTTCACAAGTCCTTTCACAAGTCCTTTCACAAGTCCTTTCATAAAGCCGGTCACAAGTAACTGGATGAACAATGACAAAGGGATGCCTTTGTCAAAGCTCATTTGAATAGCTTGTGATTGGAATTAGGACTGGAGGGCTTGTGATGGACTTGTGATGGACTTGCAGGGACTTGCAGGGACTTTTGATGGACTCGAATACATCCCTGGGACTCAGATTGGGACTTGACTACAGCCCTGTCGGGAATCGATTTCAAATAATGGTCTTGAATCACTATTTCCTCTTCTGCTTTCAGGCCGTCATCTAGAACTCAGTTCACATCATCAGGAAGGTACAAAACTGATGGTCTTACAGAAAGGGTGAGTTAAAAAGGATATTGATTGCTGAGAGACATTTGCATTAAAGGAACCATGCTTCTCAAATTTGCCGGATAGCATTTTATTTCATAAATACATTCATTTATATGTATTAAATGTGAATTAAAAGCCAAACTGGTTCAAGTGAAGTTTTAGTGTGATTATTTGCCGCCCAAAAATTGCCCCCCCCTTTTTGGAATTTGTTGAGACTCAAATTGAGGGCGCTGTTCGTGACGTAGATCGAGGCACCGAAATTCATGAATGGACTCGATAGTCTGGACCCGTTAATGACGCCTGGGTGCGAGACGAGCATCAAAGCATGTCCGCGTGGGTACGCGTACCCGTACGGTATACGTATACGGCAGAGCACGTGTATACTATGTAGGGCCTACACGTACGTATACGTACACCAAGCTGTACACCCTTGTACTGTACGTGTACAAAATGTATCCGCATGTACGTACACACTAGGTCTACACGTGCAATTTCGTACATTGTAAGTTGGAACAACTATACATCGAACTTACCCTGATTTTCTCCCTTTTAGCGACAGCTCCTCGGGGAATGGGCCGTTTAACTGCTTTCGCCTGTACCTTACCCACATCTGGGAACTTTGTTGGGATGGCAGTGGACTTGAGCATATTTTTAATGGCCATCCCAAAGGAGTTGAAAATACCAGTATCGAAACACGACGGCTCAAAGTGGTCGCTACATAACGCTGAGAAGCTGCTGGGACCGGACCACTTCGCTCTTGTCACCTTCACTTTCGCCGTCCAAATTCTCCGATATTTCGCATCAGTTGGAAATAAATGAAGGCTTACTCCATCCTTCGTTGTTTTGCTGCATCCAGCAGCCACACACCTTGTCGGCATGGCCGAAAAACGCTATATTTTGCTTAGATTTTGGACGAAGAATGTACACTCAATTTACGCGTGATGAATGGTGCTGGCTCGAGCAGAATATGTAATGTTCCTCGATCTACGTCACTCACTTATGTTAATGAGGGTCCCACTCAGGGGGCGGAGTAGCTTGGACAAACTTTTTCAAAAAATGTTTTTTCATATTTAATCTGGGAAATAATTGACTCTGGTAACAAAATATCATTGTCAAGATAATACTTTATTGTTTTAAGCAGGAATAATGCAATGTAAATCCTATTTCATGGTTCCTTTAAGGTATATCAAAATAGAACAGGCAATTATTTCTGTCCAGCTTGGTTCCTCTAGTTAGGGTGTTTGAGTGTGAAACTTGGCTTTCCGCCTGTTCCCACCAATATACATTTTGTCCCACAACTCCGAAAAATAAAATCTCATTGAATATTGTTCATAATAGTGTTACACACTGTCATATGAATGTCACACAATGAAGGGCTTGGGTGCAGGAGTACTGCAACTTTACTTCCAAAAGCATGGAGCACAAATGTTGTGAGGACAGAACATGCCAAACGAGGCTCGTGATGCTGTCGACATGGGGGATCTCGGAAACTAAATTAAGTCCTGCTCTTTATCCTGGTTTTGTACTCCAAAGTCCTGCTTTTATCCTTTTTTTTTTCTTTTCATTTTGATCCTACTGTTCTACTTTTTCACCTGGGTCTGCTTGATACAGCCTATAGAATAGCCGCTCGTGTGCAGATCCGGCGATTAATTATGCAAGACAACCGCCTCTTGACCTCTAGATTTTGACCAATCAGCCTGCTCGTTTTTTGGACCTTCGGCAAACCGCTCCGTGGAGGCCGCCATGATGAATACAGAGAAACGGGGTCAGCTGACACCTATCAACCAATCAGTAGCTTTGTCCACATTTCTGATCGAAATGACGTCACAAGTTTGCAAAGTCCGATTGGCTGGCGCGCGGGGTCGCATAAATTAGCATGTCCACATATATCAGACGTTGATGCAATGCAACCTATGATACTCAGTCTACTTGACAGCCTTGTATACTGAATATTTTTTGTTGATTCCTGTACTGATGTTAAAATGTTAAAATGTGTAGATGCCATTCCATAATCTGATCGGTATGACTGGATTTTCTTGTATTTTGTTTCAGCTGGTTCTGAATCATTTTAAGAAGAGGGAGGAGCTATTGGAGTTTGTCTCTGGCCACATTGGTGTGTTCGAGTCGAGCACATCCAGTGGATGCATACTA
Organism: Hippasteria phrygiana; assembly: GCA_037893225.1. NCBI lineage: Eukaryota > Metazoa > Echinodermata > Asteroidea > Valvatida > Goniasteridae > Hippasteria > Hippasteria phrygiana. The sequence goes on along the minus strand of JAZGUH010000808.1, from coordinate 26,099 downwards.
GCGCTGTACTCTGCCATACAGTCAAGAACGGTGGACAAGTAAGCAGTTACGCTACACGTTAAAATAGGGCTGTCCCGAATATACCGAATACTCAAATATACAATCATCAACCGAATAGCTTTTTGCACATGACTATATTAGTTATCCCACGAGCGCAAGTGGAACACGGAATAATATAGTCCGTCCGTGTCCCATATATCTGGAGACTGTTAACATTCCGCATCCAAAGAGCAAGGGCCATGAGAAGTTGCTGACCAGTGCGTTCCGGAAAACGTAACAATTGTGCATCGAAACAGACATAACGATCCATATGGGACGCAAATTAACGCGCAACTTTTGAATTACCGATGGATTGTGCAGCACTGCGATTTGCGTATCGCGCTATACGCAGAATTAGAACAGCGCAACACACGGAGTGTGATATGGACCGTGTGCAATATAGGTTATTATCACACTGTCAGTTGCCATGGATCGACCAATCAGGATCGAGGATTCAAGTTTGCTTGAAGATAATGTTACTTTTAATCGTAAAGTTGCATTTTTAATTATTGTCAGATGCCACTATTTTTGTCCACGGTAACTTTTTGCTTGTTTACTGGTCCCTTTCTTTTACCCGAGTAAAGCCCCTTGACAGTTGGACAGTACCGTACTTACTGCAAAACACTCCAGCAGCCCATAATATCCATCGCCGCCTGCAAATTTTAACCGGCGCACTTTGTATACAAGTTTTGGCCAGCGAGGATGGCAGCTGCGGCTGGCATGTGTAAAACTTGATCAGCAAGTTTTGAATAATTGAATATTCGGCCAAATGCCGTTTAAAATATACAAATACTAAATTATTCGAAAATGGACAACCCTACATTAAGATGGTGCATGTCGTGCTGGATAGCGTCTTTCAGAAAGTTTGGGGTTTTGCTCAGGTGAGACAATACCCCAGGGCGTATTTAAAAAACCCATTCTCGTGTTGACTGGACACGAGAACTGGGTGTGGAATGTCGAGAACACTGTTCCCGAACAGGATGTTCACTCCCCGCTATCTGGGGAGTGGATGAAGAACAAGAAGAACAAAGATGGCTGACAGCACAGGACATTCCTTTATCCTCGGATCCTGCAATGCTTATTTCAAATAAGAGAAGTTTCAGGAAAGGGAAATATCGGATCATCTGTTTACTGTTCGTCTTCACGCAACATAAAAGCTGTTTTGACTTTCGCTGCTTCATCATGGGTAATCTAGACTAATGGTTGTTACCTTCCCCACAGAGTGATTGAGGATATGGATGAGCCTACCAACAGGTTGATGGGAGCACATGGATACTGCACACAGGTGAAAGACTGGTGCAAATTGCAACGGATCATGTTTGCTTTGACATACACCTGAGCCCGCAAGACACTTATGTTTTGCCATTAGTAATTATATTTGTTATATAACGCCTGAATAAATCCCCACCATCTGATTAGTGGATCGCTGATCACGCGCATGGAGTTATTTGTCCCAACTCACGGGCACGGCCACTCTGCAAAAATAGAAGTTCTATTCAACGGTGAATGGCACTTCCATTGCCTGGTCACACCATTGGTCGGGCTCTGACCAATCAGATCACTAGGATTTATTCAGGTGTTGTATCAAACAAATAATGAATGTTTCACGTTCGTGCAATGGAAAGAATAATGTGACAGATGGAATTTTCCATTCCATTGCATGTGTCACCTCAATTATTCTTACCTTTGCACTCACAAACATTCATTATTTGTAGATTATTTGATGTTCTGTTGATTTTATTATCTTTTTTATGTTTAATTTATCAGAATGGTTAATATTTCAAAACCAAAATTTTGATTTCTTTGATTCAATTCTCAAAGTTTATTTTGATATTTTGTGAAATTTGACCATAATAATGTTTTGTCATGCATATTTTGCTATTTAACGCGTATGTACTGGCTTATTATTGCGATCCCAACCGAACGGATGCAACTTTAGCTTTGAAAATAAAAAAAATAAGGAGACGGTCAATCCAGTGCGTGGGTTCGCAATTGCGTAACTCTACTTACGCCACAATTTATTGCGTAAGTTGCGCAACATCTGTGACATTTTAAAAATTGATTTCACGAAAGGTATGCAGTGCGTATGTCGCTGACGTGTGCCACAAATTATGGCGTAACTTACGCACTCGTTTTAGGTGGCTTAAGTTGTCCGCACAAACACCGAAATTGTGACTTATCGAGCTGAGTGTGAGCATAGTAGAGCCGTTAGTTGCTCAAATCATTTATTAAATTCACTAGATTATTTCAGAGAGTAATGAAATGATCATCCGCTGCAGGTTTACCTGTGAGATATTTCCGAAAGTTGCCATCAATTTTTTTTTCAGAGCGAAGTTTCAGAAGTGAAAAGTTTCAAAATTGCGCCCCACAGTTCAATTTCACGACTGTTCCATGTATTTGCGCACGGTTTCGTGAAAACGGCTGCTGGTCTCACGTATTGCATTTTTGTGTGCAAAATGGACGGCATGTATGTGACTTGACTTTTTTCAAAGGGGGCTGTGATGGGTATAAAGGTTTTTGTATTTGCCACACCAGTAATGTATTCCAAACCACAAAAAAAACAAAAAAATTGGGCTTTGTGGACTACTTGAAAACTATTAATATTTTTTTTATCAACAAAAATATTGAAATCACCAAATACAAGGCTATAAGCCACTCTCGGTAAAGGGTTACTGTCAGAGGTAGTAGGGTTGGTGACATTTTGAACGGCCAACCCTACCACCATTACGGTTTTCCTGGGCCCAGATCTAAATAGAGGCAGGGCTCGAAATTCCCCAAAAAATGTACTTGCGCTTTGCGCAAGTTGGCATTTGAAACAACTTGCGCTAACAAAATTTAACTTGCACTAATTTTTGTAATTCAATGTATGTATGACATATGAAATAAAGGCAAAGCTTCGGATGCCGGCCACTTACTATTGAAGAAAGAGAGCAGACTTTTCTGCTTCGGTGGTGAACGTTTCATGATGATCGAAAACCCCAAAATGCAAGAAAAAAATGTCACAAAATATCTCACTTCTCCGTCATTTAAAAGCCGATCAGTGCGCGAAACGATGTCAACAACTTTTACGTGAAAAATCCCCGCTCCGCGCAACGCACGCTCGCACCCGGCAGTTTCAGTTACATTCAACGACTGACTTGTATGAATGGGAGCGAGGTTACACATCGTCCAGCAGCATGTCTACGTCTGGTCCCCAACGCAAGACATGCATAAAAAGGCAATGATGTACTGTACGTGCAGTCTGCACCGTTCTATGTGCATCAACATTGCACGGATTTCGTTCCGATCTGCATGCATGGATTGTGCGAGCGCTAGTATGAGTAGCTGCTTGGCCAGGACAGACAGAAAAGCTACAGTAAAACATGTTTGTTAAACTTATTGTTTTAATCAAATCATACAGGTTATCATTGTGAAATATCAGTAGACAAAAACCGGTACTTTTCCAACTTGCGCAAAACGCAATCTTGAGTCGAGGATAACTTGCGTTCGGTTATTTTTCACTTGCGTTGCGCAAGCACTACAATGGTAATTTCGAGCCCTGAGAGGATAATTCTTCAACAGATTCCAGAAAAAAGTATCCCAATTTTCAGACCTATACACCTAGGCGTGGTAACTTCCACCGTCGATAAGACCAACTCATTTTCCCCTTAACCCCTTGAGCACAGTATTTTACGGGAGACGTCGGGGTGTTGCAGCGGTTCTGGCAGCCAAGCGAACTGCTACAATGTGTTTGTGCAGTCAAGCATGGCATACACAATAATCCAACAATGGATTGAAACTGCACAAACAGCGGCCAATGGCGTCATCCGGCCTGGTGGCACTGGGGTTTTTTGCGCCATATGGCGTCATCCGTACGCAAGGGGTTAAAGAAGTAATTTAAATCTGCCCTCCAAGGTGATGGGATATCATTGATGATTGATGTTGGGAGGGAAGCTGAACTTTAGAAAGCATGGGCCATTCCCTGAAGAAAGTCCTTCCTTACTTTAGGAGGTGTCCATTATTGAATAATCAAATTTTTTCTGTTCTTTTTGGACATAATATTTCTGTGAGGATAACGCTGCATGTTTCCGTTTCTTTCAGGAAATGGTCAACCTCTTTCTCACCGGCAGAGCAGTCTCCAATGTCTTCAATGACGTCATGGAGTTGGATTCTGGGACGAAGGATAAAATCCTGCTGAAGGGTGCCAGCAGTCGGAGCGACATCGGCCTGTTATCACTGTTTGAGCATTACGGGTCCTGCATGGTGTGAAGCAAACTCTTTAGGCCATCTTAACCCTAACCCTGCTAAATCCAACAAAATCTAACAAAATCCAACAATGGTGAAAAACCTCTTGCAATTTGTTGGATTTAGCAGTCAACACGAACTACATGGTGTGTTGGCTATTGTGTTTCTTTTTTCGGTACCCTGTGTAGACATGAGTACAATAGAGGAAAATAGAGGGGGATGTCCCCACAAGAAAAAAGGTGCTGAAAGTCTATGGCTCCCCAAGGATACATATTTAAGAATGTGTATTTAGCAGTGTACTGTACATGTATCAGCTACATAAATATACCCGTTGGATATTTTTTGTATTTATCAGGATGAAAGCTAAATATAGCTGTTGGATTTTGTTGTATTCAGGAGGGTGGACGCAGACTTCTAGTAAAATTTTAGTCAGATTTTGTTGGATTTAGCCGGGCTCATACAAACAAATACATGTACCTGTTGTATTTTGTTGGAATCCAGTTTTGCGGCAAGTTATGTAGTCCCTCAATTTTGGTTATTCACAGCACAGTGCACCACCAGGCTGTTGAAATAGAGAGGTCATTTTCCATCTTAGTCTTACAAATTTCCCATATCACATCATTACATATTTCGCGGGACGTTTCACCTTAACAGTATTTGCAGAGTATTCGGAAGCCAAGCAAATGGGAAACTTTTGAGACACTGGTAGCAGGAGACATACCAGATCTTTTATATTGTTCTCACCACTCCTGTGCATGCTCAGAACTATATGCGCACATGCTCATGATCAGAACTAGCAAAAAGGACCAGTATGTCTGGCAGCATCTCAAAAGTCTCCCGTTGTTTTGTTAGGCAGAACAATTCCAATAACTACATGTTTGGATGTCCTCCAAGTGTAAAACTGCCAAGGTTTTGTCTTGTGCACAAAAAATGACACCGTTTAACTCAGTGATGTTGACCTTTTGCGATGATACGCAGCACAAAATGGCCTCTCCAAGGCAGTTTTTGTGGTGTCCCGCATTGTGAATGACTGGAATTCAACCTGCCGGCTTGTTTTCGCGATCCCAGGTTGGAAGCAACTACAAGACCCCTCGCTACCCCATATGGGTCATCTGCAGTGAGAGCCATTTCAGCATCATGTTCTGCCTGAGGAAGGAGCTGTTGAGTGACTGGAAGGTTGAACGGCGCTTTGACCTGTACTACTATGATGGGCTGTCCAGGCAAGACGACGAAATACGACTGAGTATCGGTAAGTCTTGAAAGGGTGGTGTAGTACATTAGGGAGCATTTCATAGTGTCCAGATGCGGTGCTGATTGCAGTACCGTTGTTTTTCCTTTTGACGCCGCATTTCATACCTCAGACATTGCTGATGAATGGGAAGCTAGGCGGCTTGAATAACTGAATAATCATGAGGTCAAACTGGAGCTTGGAGTTCATTAAAGCCCAGGCGCAATGTCAACAGGGGGGGGGGGGGGTGTGGAGGCAGCAGGAGTATTATGACATTAAGGGCGGCTTATTATTTGGAATACTTACGTACCATCATACACCATGGACATGATTTTGCTGACTGGAATACAAATTTGCCAACAGCTTCAACTAATGGGGGTGTCACACCCCCTTCTATTGAAATACAAACAGGCCTTCATGAAGCATAGCATCCTCTATGGTATGTAAACCATGTGGTTCATTTTATCTTTCGTCAGACACAACTCAGAACTCCCCAGAGCTCCATGAGGATGACTTGGTCCCACCGCTGGAGCATTGCATCAGGACCAAGTAAGAAAATGCATTATAGCATATTATACAACACCTGAATAAATCCCAGCCATCCGATTGGTGGATCGTTGATCACGTTCATTGAATTATTCATCCCATCGCACGACGCGAACCCGCACCGCCAAAAAACGTTCCATCACATGGTTCTATCAAACGGTAACATGTTTGATCGCGTTTGATAGAACTTCCCCGCCGCCACAACACGGCTGTCATTGGACTGGTTCCCGGTCCCGCCGTTGTCCTTCGGACTTCAAATGTATATTATTTACATATGGGGACCGGGAACCAGTCTAGGCTGTCATTTACACAAAATGGCGGACGGTGTTTCTGAAACGCGGTTTGTTTTCCTAACTGACGACGAAATATTGGAACTTGTAGGCGATGCTGACGCTGCTAACACAAAGAGACAAATGAAATATGCAGTCAAACGATTAGAGGAATTTGCAAGACACGCAGGAACATGCAACAATTAAAGCTTTAACTGATTCGGAACTGGACCACTTTTTGTCACGGTTTTATGCGGGACTGAGAAGGTAAACGGCACGTTGTAACACCAAGAAATCCATGCATGCAATCTGTCGGATTTATTCTGGCGTTGTATAAAACAAATAATGAATGTTTCACATTCGTGCAATGGTAAGAATAATTTCATTCGGTGACAGATGGAATGTCCCATTCCACTCGGCTTCGCCTCGTGGAATGGAACATTCCATCTGTCACCTCATGAAATTATTCTTACCATTGCACGAATGTGAAACATTCATTATTTGTATACTGTTCCATCTGTTACCAAGTACCAATTTGCTTGTCTCCAAAGGCTTCAAAATTCTGCTGCTCGTGTTGTGACTCTGGCTTCTCTAGAGCCCTCTTGACTCTTCTTTGCAGTACTGTTGCTTACCATTACATACAAAATATTACTGCTTGTTTTTCATAGCCTTGATGGTTCTGCATCCTGACTCATTGTATTACCTGTAGGTGCATAAGATCTTCCAGTGCTTCCTTGCTTGTCTTTCAAACTCACAATTCTTGGGGGAATTTATCCTCTCCAGCTGTAGATCCCTGTCTTTGGAACAAACTCCTGCTCGATGTTCACATTGTTTCCTGATTTCACTTTTTCAAGCTGAGGATATAGCTATGTTATTTTTAGTTTACATGTACATTGTTTTGTACATTTGTATTGTTGTGTTGTGTCCTAAGCCTCACTCTCACGCGGATACCATCACACTATGAATATTCTGTATTATAATTACACAGTGATGTAGTCGAGGCCATCACAAGGCCACACAAGACCCTGCAAGGCCAGCACAAGGCCAGCACAAGGCCTTCAGTCTTAATTCAAGTCTCAAGCTATTCAAATGAACTGTAATAAAAGCATTCCTTTGTCATGGTTTATGCCTGTTACTTGTGCCTGTTACTTGTGCCTGGCCGCGTGCCTGGCCGCGTGCCTGGCCGCGTGCCTGGCCGCGTGCCTGGCCGCGTGCCTGGCCGCGTGCCTGGCCTCGTGCCTGGCCTCGTGCCTGGCCTCGTGCCTGGCCTCGTGCCTGGCCTCGTGCCTGGCCTCGTGCCTGGCCTCGTGCCTGGCCTCGTGCCTGGCCTCGTGCCTGGCCTCGTGCCTGGCCTCGTGCCTGGCCTCGTGCCTGGCCTCGTGCCTGGCCTCGTGCCTGGCCTCGTGCCTGGCCTCGTGCCTGGCCTCGTGCCTGGCCTCGTGCCTGGCCTCGTGCCTGGCCTCGTGCCTGGCCTCGTGCCTGGCCTCGTGCCTGGCCTCGTGCCTGGCCTCGTGCCTGGCCTCGTGCCTGGCCTCGTGCCTGGCCTCGTGCCTGGCCTCGTGCCTGGCCTCGTGCCTGGCCTCGTGCCTGGCCTCGTGCCTGGCCTCGTGCCTGGCCTCGTGCCTGGCCTCGACTACAACACTGTAATTGCAGGCTTTCATGTATACCCACTTTTTCCAACTTTTTGTCCCACGAAAAATAAGATCTGATTGAATATTTTTAATTTGAAAGTGCTACACACTGTCATACTCATATGGAAATCACACAATGAAGGGTTTGTGTGTAGGAGTACTGCAGCTTCCAAGAGCTTAGTTGAGGAAGGAGTTTAAGCATTGTGCATAAGTACAGAACATGCCAAATGAGGCTATGGACATAAGTGAGTATCAATGAAAACTACTCCTGAAAGCACGCAAAAGTCCGTCTTTCATGAGTTTGTCTTCCAGAGTCCTACTTTTGTCCAGTTTTTATTTTATTTTGATGTTATTATTCTACTTTTTACCTGTGTCTACTTGAAAGCCAGTTATTGTTATTTGTTATATGCAGAGCCACTGGCACTCGAGGCTGGTGTACGTTAACTTCATTTATAAATATCTGTGACTTCTGAGTGTGCATTAACCCTAACAGTCCTGAATCCTCCAATTTTAATATGATTTTCCACACACCCTAGGGAGTTAGGGTTTTAAAGTTTGGTTTAATACTGGTTGGAGTTGTTTAACTCTGCGGTGTGCCATGGCGCTGTTTTGTTAAGTAGGTCACCATGGTGTCACAATGCGTGTATATTGTCATGGCACACTGCAGGGTTAAACACACTTGTCCGAACTTGTTTCGTTAAAACATCCGTATGAAACAGGTGGTAGTGTTAGCAGTACTGCTGGTTTTTCAATGAGGTACTGCTCTTTTTGCAGAGGTACCACATTCAGTGCTTTGCATCAGGCTTTTGAATGGAAATCAATATTTTGAATATTTTGAAAACAGTAGAATATATGCAAGGTCAAAAATTAATCGGCGAACTCATTAGTTATCTCTTCATGGTTAACATGGTTTCGGCCAGAAGGGAGTCTGGGTGTTTAAAAACACACCTCGTTTTGAATTTGGACTGCCTGTTTTGTATATTTAAATGCAAAAAGGATAACTGAACAATTCTGAACCTAATTTTTTTCAATTTATTGCAAATTTGGACATCCTCTTTGCAAATCCTTGCTAAAACCAATTGATTGAGCAGTAATTAATTATTCTATGGCCAAATTGCCAGTGTGTAGTCACAAATAAAAAAATAGGTCATTGTCAGAGACACCTGCTGTGGTATCATTTATACTGGTACATGTACCTCAAAAAAATGTGTTAATTATCAGGACATCCCTTTGTATTTATCTTCTTTCTTTTTTTTGGCTCAGTGTGTGAATGTCATGTTCTGAATTAACTTCTATTTCCATGATTTTTAAATAAATGAAAATTCTTTTTTGGCAACTCTGGCATAATTGAAATGAACAGAATATTAATCTTCTTTGGCAACCTTAAAAATACAAATCTGCACAAGTGAGACATGACTTGAGAATCCTGTTGTGCTATAAATACCAGTTTCCCGTACTCAAGCACACTTGATGTGCTTAATTTTAAAATAAATGTTTAAACAATCCTAATTTGGGCAACAAAGTTGAATGAAATAAAAAAAAATATGAATCATCTTTGGCAAATTCAGATTTTGGATTAATTACCTGACTTTTGTACGTAATATTGCACATTGTTTTCAGCATTTTCCCTTGTCTTGGTTCCAAGACGTCCTTAGCGCGGTGCGACGTACAGCGCGCACGGCAGCGCCCTCTACCTACACACACACATACGACAAGGCTAAATCGCTAAGAACGTCTTGGGCATTTCCCAAGGGAGCGCGCGCGACCTGCTCATGCATAATTTAACAGGCGGGTCAAACGAATAATCGCGCTTGCGCACTGGAGGAAACTCATGTTTAAGTAATAACTTACTAGTCAGTTAACGTTCTGAGCAGAGTGATTCTGGACTGGCAAACAGGATTGAGAAATCTTCGGATTGTTCCAAAATGTGATCTGGAATATCAGACGTTATATCTGCCGACTTCAGTCCCAGATGTTCAGCACGATGTAACTGATCAACGGCCAGGGCTTTCAATGGCACGACGACAATAACCAGCTCTTTCTCCTGTTTACCTTTGGTTACTTCGTTCATGGAGGTAGGAAACATACTACCTCCATGCTTCGTTCAAAAAATCTAAGACCAATGGAGCAGCTTGAAAAATTACACTCTTGCCAAATCCCGTTGGTAAATTAACAAACAAATCATGGCCACGTACAAATTGATGAATGGCACTGATCTGATGACTTTTTAGCTTTCCAAAGCCCAGTTTGTTTGCTGTATTAAAAATCGATCGCTTGTTCCACGCGGTCAGAAATGTTTTCCAACAAACAACGAATGGCTTGGTAATGCGCTGCACGTTCATACGTACGTACACGTAAACCCCACGTGAGTACAGAAACTAGACTAGTGAGTGTTGGCTATTTACATGCGATAATTATGCAGTACGTCACACGCGCATGCAAATGCCACACAGTTCTGCTCGCGATTTCGCGAGCTGAACTTGCGAAATTCCCAAGACGGTCTTTGCGATTTGGGCGTGGCGTGTGTGTGTGTAGCGAGAGGGCGCTGTCGGCCGCTATACGTCGCACCGCTAAGAACGTCTTGGAACCAAGACTACATTTTCCCACGATAGTGGAAAGAATATTCTTTTTTCTTGTAATTTGTTTTCTTGGTGAGAAATTCCAGACAGGGTCAGCGGCATTTTGTTTGTTTTGGTCGGAAGCCAAAATAGGGTCCGTCGGAAATGAGAACCAAATAAATAAATAGAGACACCCTGATAATACTGCCCAGTTTAATGAAGATTTCCTCCCCAGCAATCTGCTGCTACAGTTTGTAAAGCCACAATACACAGGGGATGACCAAGTTTGGAAAGGCAGTGAGTGAAGTTTGACAGAAAGAGACCACGCCCGCTTATACAAAGTATGGTGTCTCCAGTTACACCTAGGCTTGCACAATACATGTACAAACAAGCCACTTAAAGTTGGAATAAAAAAATAAGAAAGAATCCCTTAAAAGAATGGCTTCACAGTGGAAATAAAAGGTTTATAATCCGGCGACCATTGCATTTCAATTACACATAGAAGTTCAACACAGTCCATTAATTTCATAGGGTCAACATCTTTCCTTTTTCCCCATTGTCTGTCTCCTCTTAACCCTCCTGTTCTCAGGGCCAAAATCGACCCAGCTGCTGTACAGATCAAAACCTATCAAATGTCAGATTGAAACGCACACAAACTGAGAGTTGGTGTAAAGAGTTTTTGATGGGCTGTGATAGTTATAAGTATAGGAGGGTTGAGTTTTGTTGCTGCTATAGCCATATGCTAATATAGGTTTTTATTGTTTGTCCAGATGGCCAGATGCAGTAGTGAATTGGAATGGCACTGAACCCATCCTATAGCTTGCTGAACATAAAGAAATGGAGATGTCTCATTCAGCCCCCAGGAGAGCCATCAGTTCTACGCTTGAATAGTTAAACCGATCTACTTGTTTTCTCAACACAGCAATATGGATTTGACTCCCCTAGTTACAATAGAATTCCCTAGAATATGTGAAATAAATAAAGTAGAATAAAATGAAGCAGTTACAAAGTGCCTTTTTGCATTTGAGATTTGACGAGAAACTATGTTCCGAGGAACCACATGCATGTTACTCAAATTTGCTGGTATAGTGTTCTGTGCCCATTTGAGAAGAAACATCTCTGCACACAGTTTCTATAGTTGTTGTATCTGGCACTAATGCCAACTCGAAGCCCAACCAAGCCTTTGCATATGTGTATTGCACAGCATAAAAACTGTCAAGATGTGATGTTGATGTAAATTTTATAGTTGTCATGTACCTGTAAAAAATATGCATTGAGCCAACTGCAGTCTTTCAAGTATTCCTACTTTTCCTACTCTTTCCTAATTTCTCTTTTAACTTGCTTCTACTTTTCCAATTTTTTTCTTGAAATTGCTACTTTTTCCTACTTCTTTCTACTTGTTTTGTCCCACAATTAGACTCCGGGAAAGGAAATTTCATAGAATATTTTTCAAAGGGCTTGGGTGTAAGAGTACTGCAACTTCGCTTCCAAGAGCTTAGTTGGAGCACAAGTGTTGTCAGCACAGAGCATGCCAAACGAGGCTTGTGATGCTGTGGACATGGTCCGTATCAACGAAAACTACTCCTAAATAAAAGCCCACAAACGTCTTACTTTTATCCCGATTTTGCCCTCCAAAGTCCTACTTTTGTCCTCTTTTTAAAAAAGGTTTGATCCTACCATTCTACTTTTTCACCTGGGTCTGCTTGGAAGTCTGCAACTGTGAACGACAATTTGTTTTTCTATAATAGCATCATTTATCAGTTCATATACAATGCGTGTGCCTGCTCCGTTGATAAAGACCTAAGAGAAAGACATTAAAATCTACAATGCAGGAATGTCGAGAATGCTTTTGTTAGTGTCAACAACTCCAAATGTCTGAAACATGAACAGTAGGCTTACCTGAAACATGAGATGGGATTATGATTTCAAAACACTATAAGCGTTTTAGACACTAAATGCTGACCCCTTTTTATGTTTCAAACAATAAATGTGAAAAATAGGCTTACATTTCGGACATCAAATGTCCGAAATGTAAGCCTGTTCACATTTCAGACGTTTTGACAAAAACAAAAGCGTTTCGGACATTCCCTGTGTCAAATGAATATCCAACTCTTTGATGCATTACAACATAGTTGTGCTTTTATAATGAACACAATTATTTTGGGCAATGACATAACCTTTATTAACCTCATCCCAACCCTAACTCCCACACTATCCTAAACCGTAACCCCAACCCTAACCCCATTTCTCACCCTAATCCTCACTTTCATCCTTTCATCCATAATATGTTTTTCATAGTGTCAAAACCTATGGGGATCCCCATAATGCTACCTTTGCTAACCCTTCCCGGGAAGGCATGGCGTTTAGCAAAGGGAGTATTACAAATGGAGCAGAAATGCTCAGAATTTTAAGCTCCATCTTGATTTATGTAAACTCCGTACTTAAGGTTTTAACAAGTTGGGAAATGTCTTCGCTCATACCAACCCAGGTTTGTTGTACTTCCCATTGTCCTTCTGACTGCTTCTTTTGTTTGTACTCTAGGTTTTTTTGCAATTTCTTTTATTGGGTTTGTACACGTTTTCCAAATTCAGGACATCATGACAATCGAGGACATTTTGTCATGTTACATCATTCTTTTGTTCCGGTCTCGGTATACACAATGAACACACACACCGCCCAGTTCAAAGGCGCCGATAACGGCTTTCATAGTCTAGGCGAGTTTTTGAAAAAGGACTCGCCAGAAGTGGCATTTTAAAGTAGAAGGTGGTAACATATCTATCTTACGAGAATTGATATGACCAAGCTCAATTTTTAGTCGACGTAAAAATCTGATTTAGAAATCAACAAGAAAAAAGAGCAAACGAAAAATGTCAAAAATAATCGGACAACACCTTTCTTTCATCAGACAACACCTTGACTGGCATTATAGTTTTGTATATACAATGTAGTAGACACCAGACTAGCCGGGTACCTTTCCTGTATTCTACGTGATGTGTGTCTTACACTATGTGTTGATCGCACGTTGACAAAAACAGCGAGGAAGCTAATATTTTTGGACACATGCAAACAATCTTCTCTAGGTTGATGTTCAAGGTTATTTAAAGGGTTAAATTTACTGTTCTTGTTTGGTTATTTTGTGGTGGTTCTCAGTACTTTGCGAGAACAGCTGGCAGTGCTATCTCATGACATCCACAGTAGCGAAGTCGGTACCGAAAGTATGCTTCAAAGTTAATATAGAAGACTGAAAATAAATGTATACTATTCTCCTGGAAGATTCGTCGTTGTTTCTAATCTTTGATGAAAATCTAAAACCTCTGTTATATGGCACGATATCTTGATTCCTGACTTCTTCATCAAGTCGGTAAATAACGTGCGGGAAATGCAGCACAGCAAGCGTGTTGGTTAGTTTGATAAAGATATCTTTCAAACATAAAAGTAATGCCTGGGCGTAGTGGAATCCGACTATTTAAAACAAAATGGTAGAACATCATGTTTTTAATAGGCCTATCCGAATCATTCGGCAAATTTTGATTGTGGTCCGCCCCCCCCCCCCCCCCAATCCAATGTTGAAGTGATGGTGCACACACCTCCAACCCAACTTTGAATTGGGGGGGGGGGGGGGGGGGGGGGGGGCGCATAGTGGCTTTCATTCTAACTTTTAACTCATGCATCCAAAATGTACTCATTTTTCAAGTTTGTGCAATTACCCCAACAGTCCTGATTATTCCTTCATTTTGAAAACAAAACATTCTTTTCATAGACTAATATTGTTCTGCCCAATATTGCAATACGCAAGAGGGTTTTTCCATACGAGTCCATATTTGCCGCATGTGCAAGTATTGACACGGCATGCCCGATAAAACCCGGAAGTTACAGAATCATCAAGACGTCCTTAGCGGTGCGACGTATAGCGCGGCCGACAGCGCCCTCTCGCTACACACACACACACGCCAAGGCCAAATCGCTAACAGGCTGTAAGCCTTAAGACCGTCTTGGGAATTTCGCAAGTTCTGCTCGCGAACTGTGTGGCATTTGCATGCGCGTGTGACGTAGCTGCATTATCGCATGTAAATAACCAACACTCACTAGTCTAGTTTCTGTACTCGCGTCGGGTTTACGTGTACGTACGTATACGTGCAGCGCAGTAACAAGCCATTCGTTTGTTGGGGAAAACGTTCTGACCGCGTGGACCAAGCGATCGATTTTACAGCAAACAAACTGGGCTTTGGAAAGCTAAAAAGTCATCAGATCAGTGTCATTCATCAATTTGTACGTGGCCATGATTTGTTTGTAAATTTACCAACGGGATTTGGCAAGAGTGTAATTTTTCAAGCTGCTCCATTGGTCTTATATTTCTTGAACGAAGCATATATGGAGGTGTTTCCTACCTCCATGAACGAAGTATTAACCGAATGCAAACGGGAGAAAGCGCTGATTATTGTCGTCGTGCCATTGAAAGCTCTGGACGTTGATCAGTTACGTTAAGGAGAATGGACGAGGAACTGTAGATTCGTGCTATTCTTGCACAAATCTACAGTTCCGAGTCTATTCTCTGACTTAAACTATTTTCCAAACAACAAAGGGTTATTCAAATGAGTCTCACCCCACCATGTTTTTGAATGTGTAGATTCGTTTTGGTTCCTATTATATTGTTTCATTTTCGATTATTTGTGTCATCCATTTTCATGTATTTTGTTCAAACAACGTTTTAAATGGCGATTAGAAAAATTACAGGATGGTACTGATTCGCACCCCATGATCGCTTTTCAATTTGTTTTCCTTTACATTTCCGCAGTACGATAATCGTAAATTTAACAAAAACTTAACAAATCCACGGTATCTGTAGATTCGTTACGAATCTACAGTTTACTGTAGATTCGTGAAAATAATCTACACTTTTCTCAATAGTGTGACGTCACAGAAATAGTTTAAATCGTGCTGAACACCTGGGACTGAAATTGGCAGGGTTAACGTCTGATATTCCAGATCACATTTTTTGAACAATCCGAAGATTTCTCAATCCTGTTTGCCAGTCCAGAATCACTCTGCTCAGAACGTTAACCGACTAGTAAGTTATTACTTAAACATGAGTTTCCTCCAGTGCGCAAGCGCGATTATTCGTTTGACCCGCCTGTTAAATTCCCAAGACGTTCTTGGCGATTGGGCCTTGGCGTGTGTGTGTGTGAGTTTGTATATGCCGGCAATCGTGGACCTAGGACAAAAGAATTCGGGCGTAGACAAAGGGTCCACGTTTGACCTAACGTCCACGATTGAAAATCGTGTACAAAACCAATGGGAGGCCTTCCGAAAAAGTAAGTATAAACAAAAGAGGAACAATGGGAGGTCCACGATTGCACCCGTTTACATGACTGTGGAGAGATATTCCGTACCCTGTGGAGACATGAACACAATGCGAACAAAGGGACTCAATAGGTCTCCACAGGGCAATTCTATGGGTTAGGTTTGCTCCACAAGGAATTTTGTGTACAAAGTCTATGGGGGTTTGCTTAAGTACAGGGACAAAGGGGAGAACAATGCCATGTCTCCACAGGGATGCAAAAACGCGGATGTGTGTGTGTGTGTACGTGCAAGCAATATATCTCCGAGGACAAGAGAAGAAAGGAAACACAAAGAATCCTTTCAGTCCTCGAACGTAGAGTCTTTTGTTGAAATCGGTCCTCGAACGTAAGGATACGTGCTTAGTCTATGGGGTTTGGCTATATCAAGGGAACAAAAGGAAACACAAAGCTTCGTCCTCGGACGTAGTAGGGAAGTACGACTGTGTGCACGTACACACACACACACACAAAGTCGTACTTCCCTACTACGTCCGAGGACGAAGCTTTGTGTTTCCTTTTGTTCCCTTGATATAGCCAAACCCCATAGACTAAGCACGTATCCTTACGTTCGAGGACCGATTTCAACAAAAGACTCTACGTTCGAGGACTGAAAGGATTCTTTGTGTCTCCTTTCTTCTCTTGTCCTCGGAGATATATTGCGTGCACGTACACACATACTTATAAACAAGTAGCACACATCGTGGCACTCAGTTCTCTAAGAGTAAGATTATTAGAAAAAACGTTCAAATTTCATCTGTTTATTTCATAAAATTTCATTCACATGTACACAAGTGCCATGGAATATTTGTCTGAAAGTTGCATAGAATTGGAGGTTGGCGATATAGAAGTAGAACCTTACGCTGGAGAACCTATGACATGTACATGCCGAAACTCTTGCCAGAGAGGACGACTCGGCACACGGGGTGGTGCTTGTCTATGTAAATGTGCACAGCAAAACTGCAACGTGTCTTGTCGCTGTGAGACAGTTCGCGCTAAATTTTGTACACAAAATCCCACAGGCGGGGTATCCGTAAAAGGGTCTATGTATTATGTGTACATTCATTTGGATGTATCTTGTTCGTATCTTGCTTGCAAACTTAGGTCGATAAAAAGCTTCAGGCTTATTTTGACCCGTCACTTCAATAACAAAATTATCATGCTACTAAAAGAGGGGTAGTGGCTGCAGACAGTTCTTTAGCGGCGAAAACAAATAATTAATATCTAGAACTTAGAAGTACATTTTTTTGTACAGTTGATAGATGGAGCTGAAACAACATTGGTCGCTATTCCAATGGCACTTGTCAACAACTCGCTGTGTGAATTATGAAACAATATTTCCGCACATCAAGTATACATGTAATGTATAGTCAACATGTACAGTACATACATTACATGTAGGCCTACAGTACATCCGATCCATGTACTCGGTATGTGAATTGTTCATGTCATAAAAAGTAATAAATAAAAAAATAAATAAGCGAATAATTCGTGCAAAACAGGTGAAAATTAGGGTTGTTTGAACATTTGTCGGGGTGTTTATTTCTTTGTTTCTTCGGTAGTCATCTTTATCATAGTGATGTGGGGATCTGTGCGCCAGTGGCGTAAACACGGGGAAGGAGTTCAGGGGCCCGCCGATTTGTATTTCTTTTTTGTTTCGTAAATTTAAAAAAGGGGAAATTGTACACAAAGTGATGTTTCAAATTTCAAGCGGTGTTTGGGGCGGGGGTATGCCCCGTTGAGAAAAAGTTCAAGATGCAGTACTTCGTTGACAAATTCAATAATCATCCCCACTTTTTGACACGGATTTACTCGCCACTGGTGAAATCTCATTTTATTGGCGTATATTAATTATTGGTAATAACTGTTATTATTGTGTTTATTATTTGATAGTGTTGAAATAACTCTTATGATGTAACTTTCCATAAAGTCCTGCCGTCAAATGTAACACAAGGTCGTGGACTCAATATCGCCATCAGTATAGCTGTTTTACTTTGATTTGCTCATCATTGCACGCACAGCCGATTTTAGTCAAAATTTATTTCGATACATAGGCCTACAACTTTATTTTTGTATAGGAAGGAGCTGGTGCATTATTTATTTTACAATTATAAATACAGATTTAGTTAATTACTTATTTTCGTTTGGTTCTGTCATGGTACATTTTGGCGTTTGGCCGGCGGGTGGGGTGTCACGGACTATGTTCGACTGTAGGCCTATCGTATATTTTTGGTGGCACAAACACATACAAAATACTTGTACATGCAGTATGTATCATAACTACAGGATCATGCATGCAGCAGTCATTGCAATTGTAATCTGATCTGGCGCGCGCGCCCTGTGGGTCAGCGCGCGCGCGCCCTGTAGGTCAGCGCGCGGTCGTGGGGTATTATTTGCAGTTACTGGGTTCAGCTGCGTTCATCAGTTCGGGATTCAGTGTACAGCCGCAAGCCTGTTATGATCGTGACGACACAGCACCTTTAACCGTTAAGATATTTCCCCCCAAATAAAGCCTGCACCATATGGTTTGTACATTAACGAGGTCGTTGTCATGGCTACGTGCGTACCATTAAGTCACAGGGCCTGGTTAAAAGTTCAGACACCAAATCGTTCCAGTGTAAATGGTCCTCTAGATTTCGCTGGAATGTCTAAGTACACGGACTTCGGACGTTCGGGTTAGCTCTAGTGTTTGGCGTAATTTGTAGTGACTGCATTAAATATTAGAATTGTGTGTGACTGGGTAAGGTTCGTGGCTAGGTCAGCGTTGCTAAGAGATGAAAGAATTGCCCTAACTTTTTGTAACAGCCTTTTTTAAAGTGCTTTTAAAATGTTTCCTTCAAGACCATGTGGACAACAAACCTTGTTCCGTTTTCATTTTCTATTGGTATATATTAATCTTAAAATTGCTCATGTTTTGTAATTTGTCCCCACACTGCAGTTATATGCTTCATCTGAGTGCAATGGGTGGCAGGCTATGACATGTTTGAACTGCTCGTCTACTTCATACGGCTTTTTCGGGATGCTTTTGAATCATCTCTTGTTTTTCTTCGTAAGTATACATACAGAGTTGACTTTTCGATCACATCTGTTAAGAGGATGAAAATAACTTTTAAAAAGTGTAAAAGGCACACGGTTTTTGACATGAGTGAATTGATTAATGTTCTTTCTCCATTCGTGTGTTGAATAAAGATGCTCGACCATGCTTTCAAAAAAGAATTCATTTCCCCCCAACAATTTTCAATTGGTATTGGTATGTTTTGTTTTATCGACAACAAAACCTTTACCGATTTTTGGCTTTTGTCATCCTCTGAGAAGGGCTTGGTTTTGGAATAGTTTAGAGAATTAGTGTATCATCCGTCAGGCATAATAATCTGATAATTTTTATTCCTGTTATTTGTTTGTCAGATCGCGTCATGATGAGGGACGTGCCATGTTTACAACCTTGCCGATTAATGAACCTGCAATTCTCTGGATATCTTGGAATTTCTTATTAAACGGTCTGTGAAAATAGCCTAACCCTTAAAACACATTGAATAATCTCTTAGTTAATGTAAAAGAGTGAAAAACCCACTCTCCAAAAGAGTGAATCTCTTCTTAAACCACTCCAAAAGAGTGAAAACCACTCGAAAAGAGTAAAACTTCAACTTTTTCGAGGAACCATATAAGGGACAACTCTAAAAAGAGTTGTCCCTTATACGGCTCCACGAAAGAGTTGAAATTTCATACTTTTCGAGTGGTTTTTAAAAGAGATTCACTCTTTTGGAGTGGTTTAAGAAGGGATTCACTCTTTTGGCGAGTGAGTTTTTCACTCTTTTACATTAAGAAAGATACACTCCTTTTAAATTTATGAAAGCTACGAGACGCCATTTTGTGGTTTCCCATTTAAAAATGCGTCTGTTTTAACTTGAATTTTCGCAATTTACTGCAAACCGATATATATACCTTCACGAAAAGAAAATCTGTACTTCAATGACATGTAGGCCCTACAAGTTTCATAAACCCTGTAGCAAGATAAAACGATCATGTAAAAACGTTATATATAGAATGCCATTGGCAGAGGACGGCTAAAAAAATAATGTGAACTTCATTTCTATTTTTCGTCAAAAAAGAACTCACCTCCCTAGCCCGTCGACGTTCAAACTGACACTACTGTATAATTTTGCTTCAATGTAAATTGTTACCATTGTGTATGTTACTTGAATTAATTTAATTTGAAAGAACAAAATGGTTCAACTTTGTTCAACTTGTCGACTTTTTATCTTTTGATCAAAAAGGTATTTATTATGAGGATAATGGTATGATGGGGGACTTTCATAGATGTTGAAAACCGGTAAGGGGCCCGTCGCAATTGCCTTTGGCCAGACCCGTAACATATTTTGTCAACACTATACACACTCCATCGCACTATTATTCGTTCAGTTAAAGACAAGTTCACATTATTGCAAGAAAGCCAAAGTGAACGCAAATTTTTAATGTCACGAAAATTATTCCGGCATGCGCTACGAAAAGTGAGAAAATAACTCCGGTGAATTTTGAAACGAATATTTCCGATATCTAATTCGTTTGTTTTTGCTCTTGCGGCCTGGGGTATGACCTGGCCTTTAGACCTTCAAGTTTGGTCAAGTCATATTACGAACTTACTTCTTTTATTGAATGCAATATACATTTGCAAACATCAACATTAAAACTCCCAAATTATTGTGAAATATGTTTCTTGATTGTAAGTGAATAATAGTCTCAAGAATCCTGAGAAATCATGACATCTTGCGCGCTGTAATTTTCAAGAAAAGTTGACTTGTTTGTATCATTTCCAACATTTTTTGTAATAAAATTAGAATGACATTAATTCCGTTTACATGTATGTATTTGATTTGTTATCGTTTGCAGAAATTAACTTCAAGTATCCCTATAATACAGGAACGTGTCCACAGAGTTGCAATAGTGTGCCATAAAGTTGCAGTGACGTGCCCAATAAAATTGCAATTGCGTCCCATAAAGTTGCTATTACGTTCCAACAAAGTTGCGGTGACGTGCCCAAAAAGTTGGAGTGACGTGCCAATTAGGTTGCAGTGAAGTCCCCAATAAAGTTGCAATTACGTCCCATAAAGTTGCTTTTAGGTTCCAACAAAGTTGCAGAGATGTGCCCACAAGGTTGCAATAACGTTTGTAAATGGTTGTAGAAACGTCCCTTAAGGTTGCTGTAACGTGATAATCAAGTTGTAATCACGTCCCCATAAGGTCGTACAAACGTGCATATACGTTGCTGTTAGGTGCCCATTAGGTCGTTTTATTACGTGACGTCAAGGTTGTAATCATGTACCAGTAAACGTTTCTTTTACGTTGTAGCAACGTCCTCTTAACGTTGCGTGATAACGTTGTGGCAACGCGTATGGGAGTCGAAATTTTTCCGTTGCTGCAACGTCATTTTCCTAACGTTGCCGCAACGAAAACATGACCATGTGGCAACGTTGTCACAACGTAAAATTGTTAGCTGGGTATAGTCTTCGTTCAATGAATAGTGTGTTACTGACTCCGGGGAGTGCTAAATGTAAAGTTTCACTAGGTGATTGTGCTTTTCAGACAGCTGCATGCCCCTAAACTATGGAACAAACTTCCAGGTCACATAAGGAATCTTAGGAGTCTAGATAAGTTTAAAACTGAAGTTAAAACATATCTTTTTCAACTAGCTTTTGATTTTGAATCATGATTTTCATTTTTAACTGAATAATAGTATGATGTAATTAATTTTGTTTTATGTATAATGTACAGCGCACATGAACATATTTGTATGGAATGCGCGCTATATAAATGTAATTATTATTATTATTATTATTAGTATTATTGCTGGAAAGGGTACATAAATTTGGAGAAGCATAGATACCGTCACGAGACTGTGAACCACTCTAAAGAGTGTGTCAACCAAACTGGCGGGCACACCAACAAAATAGAAGGTCACTGGCGCCAGATGAAGGTCAATCTACCCACGCACGGCAGACGTAAACATATCACTACGGGTCGTACCTTGCTGAGTTCTTGTACAGATATGGACACAAAGACAGTGATATTGTATGTCATTTGTACGTGATGTTGCCCGGGTGTATGACCCAACAAAACAAGAGTAGGTAAAAAGTGAACTGAAATATGTATGTGGCTGAAGGGGTCATGTTATTTAAAGTCAGCGCCAAGAAGCGTCCACAAAACGTTTCCAAATTAAATACGGAAATTAAGTCGAACAAAAGGTTATTTTGCAATGCCATTTATTACCAAACAGTCATATTGGCATCCGCCATATTAATTATATTAACATACTTCAAAACCTTGTAAATGTTTGAAATAATAGGCTACGACTTAAATCGGGACTGTACAGTTTTGTGCAGCCTCACTGGCTGCCTGCTTGTTTGTGTTGGACCATTATTTTTTTGATCAATGGCTGGCATTCTGTCTGTGCAGGATTATTACATTTTTCGCTCACTGGCTGCCATGTTTTTTCTGCTGGATAAGGTTTTGTATTCCGTTAGATATATTAAAATTAGATTGTTGTCCCGTATGTTTTCTTTTCTTCATTTTCTCAGAAATATTTTTTCCAGACTAAACTTGTAATGAATGTTGTTGTAAGGTTTTTTACTTCCTGATGTTGTTGTTCCAGAATAAAATCTTTGTTTAAGAAAAACTTGCATGGAATATTTTGTTGACATGTTTGATCCTGCCTTATCCGTAATATCGGGAGGGGGCGTGACCATACATTGTGTACATTCAGACTTTATATAACGTGTTTGAGGCAACGGGATGGTATTTTGGTTCAGGGCCTTAGACACCTTTTTAAGGGTCACCTTTTTAAGAACACCTTTTTAAGAACAGATGAGCAATTACTCACCTGAAATCACACCGAGGCCGATCGAGAGACTGCTGACGAGTCCAGCAGTCGTCGTGGTTGTGGAGAAAGCGTCCACGAACCGGGGAATGAAGACGCCCATGGCCTTGAAGGTACCGAGAGCAATGAAGGACCAGCATGTACGAGAAAGTAGGACCATCCATCGCCAAGCCTGCGGCTTGCGAGCCAGTACAGCTGGGCGCGACTTCATTTCAGACTCGATCAGGTACATGGGTACATGGGTACATGGGTACATGTATAGTCGTGTTTGCCCGAATACACAGTGCAGTATAATCCGCTTCAGCTTTTATGGACGTCGAACAAAAGCGACGTCCTTGATATTTACCCACGTGATCAGATGTGACTGTAGTCGATGTTAATGTAATGGATTAGGTTGAACTGGCTACGTGCGCGCTGGACCAGTTTACTCACTATGGAGGCATTAGCCTTGAGTTAAAGAGACACATTGCTTTGGATTTTGCGATTTGGGCTATAAAACTGAAATGGATATGGTTGGGAAGCTTTTCTAAAAGTAGAATATAAAGATTCACATAACTATCCCTTCAAATTGCGTGGTTTTTGTTTAATTTCGTGACAAATAACGGTCCGCCATTTTGAAGAACCAATATTTTTGACTCCACAAAATGGCGGACCGTGTTCACCAGTCGTATTTCCAGTCGCATCTGGTTGAAGTACGTTATGTTGATCCATTTTGATGTACTGTGGCACACAGCGCGCAGCACTGGCGATATGTGTCGTGAGCATAGTCGCGAGGTAGAGAATGGTACCTGGCGATCATCTGATAGGTTTACAAGGCCACTGGCTGCGGCGCCAGCCTAAAGACTCTTGCAGCGTATTTTGCGCATTATTTAGACGGTGGTATTTACTACAGGAAATAAGTCTATGTTTCGCGGGTCAGATTTTTGTTTTGTAATCACTACTCACTAATTACCAGTGTTGGAGGTCTCGAGACCGGCCTTGGCCTCGAGGCCGATTTTTGTGGCCTCGGCCTCGGCCTCGGAGCCTTCCGGACTCGATAATCTGGTCGAGGCCGGCTCGAGGCCGCCCACTTTTACCAATTTTCCCACAATTTCACATGCGTTTTCTGTTTCAATTAATTTTAATTTTTTTACCTCATCAAACTTTCGAGAAGCTGCCACAGTGGGTTCCGTGAAACGAAATAAAGTTTCAAGTAGATACGCACGAATGAATGAACTGGTATTTGCATTATTGCACAGTGGAGCTATAGACAGCTCTCCGATTGCACGTACTCACGTACGTACATGTACATGTACATGTGTCATCTTCTTGTAGAACCAGTCTACTCCCGCTAATAGACTAGTTTCTGGTCGAGCACTTCACTCGACCCATGAACTGCCACTATTGCGTTACACGTACTCAGGTAGCATCTAATCTTGTTAGATAATCAGTCTACGCCCGCTATAGACTGGTTCCTAGTCTGGTCCACCACTCGGACCTGAACGAGTGAACGTTAAAGCGATAATCATAAAATCGACAGATCTTAAAAGTTCTTTTTGAAAATGATTCAGATGCCATTGAAAAGAGTATAGAATAATCTTTTATTTGCAGAAAGAACGAAATTAATCCATTAAACGGTTGGGAAAATATGATGTTAAAAGCACAAAAAAACATGTGTTTTTGGTGATAATTTTGTGGACTCCCGATGCACAGTGCCGTTTGTCGCTTAGGTTGCGGAAAGAAATTCATAGGGGAGTCGTAAGACGTGCGAGGTTGTGATGCTTGATGCTAAGAAGAAACAAATAGGAGGCGAAGGGAGACGTGTACAGATCGACGAGAGCAAAATTGGAAAGCGGAAGTATTACAGGGGCATCGTGTTGAGGGATAGTGGGTGTTTGGCGGAATCGAGGAAGACTCAAGGGAATGTTTCATTGTGACTGTTGAAAAAAGAGACGAAGCCACCCTACTGCCCATAATACAGGACTGGATCGCGCCAGGAACGACTATAGTCTCTGATTGCTGGAAAGGGTACATAAATTTGGAGAAGCATGGATACCGTCACAAGACTGTGAACCACTCTAAAGAGTGTGTCAACCAAACTGGCGGGCACACCAACAAAATAGAAGGTCACTGGCGCCAGATGAAGGTCAATCTACCCACGCACGGCAGACGTAAACATCACTACGGGTCGTACCTTGCTGAGTTCATGTACGGATATGGACACAAAGACAGTGATATTTTTATGTCATTTGTACGTGATGTTGCCCGGGTGTATGACCCAACAAAACAAGAGTAGGTAAAAAGTGAACTGAAATATGTATGTGGCTGAAGGGGTCCTGTTATTTAAAGTCAGCGCCAAGAAGCGTCCACAAAACGTTTCCAAATTAAATACGGAAATTACGTCGAACAAAAGGTTATTTTGCAATGCCATTTATTACCAAACAGTCATATTTGCATCCGTCATATTAATTATATTAACATACTTCAAAACCTTGTAAATGTTTGAAATAATAGGCTACGACTTAAATCGGGACTGTACAGTTTTGTGCAGCCTCACTGGCTGCCTGCTTGTTTGTGTTGGACCATTATTTTTTTGATCAATGGCTGGCATTCTGTCTGTGCAGGATCATTACATTTTTCGCTCACTGGCTGCCATGTTTTTTTTCTGCTGGATAAGGTTTTGTATTCCGTTAGATATATTAAAATTAGATTGCTGTCCCGTATGTTTTCTTTTCTTCATTTTCTCAGAAATATTTTTTCCAGACTAAACTTGTAATGAATGTTGTTGTAAGGTTTTTTACTTCCTGATGTTGTTGTTCCAGAATAAAATGTTTGTTTAAGAAAAACTTGCAGGGAATATTTTGTTGACATGTTTGATCCTGCCTTATCCGCAATATCGGGAGGGGGCATGACCATACATTGTGTACATTCAGACTTTATATAACGTGTTTGAGGCAACGGGATGGTATTTTGGTTCAGGGCCTTAGACACCTTTTTAAGGGTCACCTTTTTAAGAACACCTTGAATCTAGTTAAAGAAGTCAACATAACTCAGGAGGCATGGGAAGGTTATGTAAATGTTCCTATTATAAAGTGCAATATAAGATTTTTGATGG
Organism: Hippasteria phrygiana; assembly: GCA_037893225.1. NCBI lineage: Eukaryota > Metazoa > Echinodermata > Asteroidea > Valvatida > Goniasteridae > Hippasteria > Hippasteria phrygiana. The sequence continues at coordinate 303 of JAZGUH010000808.1, read as the reverse complement.
TTTTTAAGCAAAATTGAATTTAGCATATTTTAGTGGGTTTTTTATCTTAAATGTCTTTTTTTTTCTCAGCATGTTGTAATATTAGTTTTTAAGTGGGAAGGTTACGTAATTTAACATTTTTAATATATTTTTAAGATTATAAGAATTATAAAAGGTAAAGGGTATTTTTTTGGGACCGCAATGGAAATAATTTTTTTAAAAACTTTTTGGCGTTATCCCTGCTTTTTCCACAGTATGGGGGACTCTGTTTAACTTTGTATTTATAGTTTTAGATAATTAACTAATTTATATTATTTCTATATG